>JAFLJL010006051.1:0-13092 GCA_018398815.1 Conus ventricosus | reverse complement strand
TTGTCTAGAAATGTAAGTACGCATGGTATCCACTAAGCCACCTTCAAAGTGTAGGGTAAACACTTTAGTATGCTTTCGTTCACAATAATATCGCACCGACGAATAAGAGAGGGGGAAGAGAAAGGAAAGAAAGAGAAGGGGAGGGAGGCTCACGAGCCTAGGAGAGAGAGAAGGTGGGGGGAGAGGGGCATAAGACATACCCTACGAGAAATAGAGTGGCGGGAGGGAAGAGTAGAGAGGAGAGAACGAGAATGAGAGGGAGACAAGACGAGACACTGACGAAATGCAGAGAGAGAGAGAGAGAGAGAGAGAGCCTATTATTTTAATAATTTTAATATTTTTTGTTGCTTTGTAAGCAAAGGTTTTTATTACCACGATGTTTAAACAAATCCAGCTATTCATTTTTTAATCCGGAAATGAATCCTTTTTATGATTTCATACAGTACATTCTCACAAAGTATGGACAGACCAGAATGAGATATCTTGTAATGGCTCTACACTGACTCTCAATGTTCTGTTCAACTTATTGCACCCCCATCCCGCTGACCTGGGACAATCCCAACTAACTCAGACCGGCAGGTTGTTGATAACAGAGATAAGCAGGAACCCTCCTGCCTGCATGGTACACTGACAGCTGGGTCTAAACAGCTCTCGGCTTTCTGAACCCTTCCTTTCCCCTCACTGCCTGCCTGCATGGGCATATATCTCGTTACACTCATGCTGGTTGGTAGTTGACTCAGGCTTGGAAGACAGTGAGAGCAAGCCAGCATGGGTTAGGGGACACTTATGTTGATTGATGAGATATTGTGATAAACACAGACACTTTATTGATAAAACTTCCCCTTAGTAGCACAGAAGAGAAAGGCCTAAAGCTAGCCCAGTGAAAAATGAAACTATTTGTTTCTTATAAAAGGCACACTAAACTCTCGAAGTTGTGTTTTCATTTTACTAGCAATAGTGGAAAACTGAGATGGTCCATTCTGGCAGGAAGCCATCGATTTCATCTCTGTTTTTAGTAATAACAATAACGAGCCTAAGAGGGCCATCCAAGTTTCCAGACGATAATTGTACTCCCCTTGCTAAAACATGTTCTGGCAAACTAGAATTAGACTCTCCTGGAGTAATTAATAAAACAAAAATCAAAGTAGCAGTGTTAGGCATTGGCGGTTTTGGGATAAACTCTAGGGTTACTGTGTCATCCCCCACTTCAACTAAGGACTTCTTTCTGCTCAACACATATTCACGCTTATATTTATCTATTACAATCTGCTTTTTCTGTTGTGTTCCTGGGACAAGACTGGCAAGAAAGGGGCCCGCATTCAAAGCTTTTCTAAAATTGTTTTTCTTATCAAAGTATACATTGGGGCTTCGCAAGTCAAATTTAAAATCCCAGTTAATTTCAGGGCGTAAGGCCCAGTTATTGTCTTGTCTATAAATCCTGTATTCATGTTTGCCAAAATCGTTTGCCCTTAAATTTCTTATCTCTTCTAGGGTAGGATGCTGCTGTCGTTTTTTATCTTCAATTTCTGTTCGTTTGTAAACCCCGTCATCTGTATACTCAAATCCATAAACATTTCCTGGCACTCCTATTAGATCAAACTCAGTTGTGTCTGCTAGGTCTTTTAGCTCTACTGCAGTGCATTTAGGAGCTAGCTGCGCTTTTGATTCTGCTGGTCCTAGAGATATTCTTTTTATAATATAAAAATTATAATAAACAAATTGTTATAAGCAATCAATAAGATAAGATAATGTTGCTTATAGCCCAGCCGACCGCAAAGGGCCACATCAGGGCTGTCACCACGTTAAAATCAACTCACCAAGCAATCAATAATAAACAATCTACAATAAACAAACGTATTGAACTGGAGGGTCAGTCCGTAAGCATAGCTTAGCGTGCTTAGATTTTTCTAACTGCTCTTTTATTTTTTTTTAGCTCATCTTTGTCCCTTATTATATAATTTTCAATTAAACATTCTTCAAAACTATCTTTGTCCTTAGTGTAAAATAATACAACCGATTTTAACTGCGATCGAAAGTCTTTTAAGACAGCATTGTATTTTTGAGTTAAGAGCCACACAGAAAGTAAGGCGTGGCGGCCGCTAAAGGCTAGCTTCGACAGAGCTTTTCTTTTTTTAACAATGTCTCGTTCAGCTGAACAGTCATCAATAATAAACAGTGTTTCAGTTCCCTCAAATAGTCTATAGTAATGTTCTAAACAGTCGCTCAGTTTGTCGCTAGGATCGACTAGAAATATATTCTCGTCTGTCCAAATAAACTTCCTTTCTTTGTAAGACTTGTTGTGCTTAATAGTTGTGCAGAATATAACAACATGCTCGTAATGAAACCTGTATATTGTTTGTAACAAATCAAGTACGAAGACACAGCCCTGGTGTGGCCCTCTGCGGTCGGCTGGGCTATAAGCAACATTATCTTATCCTAAGTACGAAGACAGTTTTCCCACACCCAGTAATACCGCAGATAAGAGAACAGTGTGGATCTTTTGGCAGAAACTTCAAACTATCCATCTGTTTTTAATATAGTATTTCTTCTGCATTTTAATAAGCCGCGTCTATTAGCCTGTTTTCTTCAATGTTTAACTGAGCATCACAAACTATAAAAACATGCATTTTTATTGGGGCGTCTCCGTCTGCTTTCTTGCGAATATTTATTTTTATACCATCTTGCCCTATCCTTTCTCCACTTCCAAACAACCTATTATCAAATGTAGATCTAAAATCCAGCCACAGCCCATATTTACTTATTAAGTAGTCTTCGAGTCTTACATCATAAAGGCGAAGTTTTTTACATACGCTATCAACTGCAGGATCTCTTTGCCTACCTCCAGCGAACAACTTTCTTATTTCATCAAAGTGTTGGTGAGGTAAAAGTCCGCGCCCTGAATACAACTGATCAGACTTGCCATTTATTGCACAGTCGACCTTCTCAATTTTTGGATTATAAAACGCTTCTGATTCTCTATGAAAAGGAGTTGTTCCTTCAGTAAACAAGAACAAAATTCCTTTTAAAGACTTCAGAGACTGATTTAGATGTATTGTATGTTCCAGAGAGTGTCTCGCTTGTTTCTATTTTCTGTAATGGAACGTATAACTCTTTCATAATAAATAACCGTTTTACTTTTATACTGGGTTAAGATTGTTCTGGCCAGTCCAGGGTTAGTAACAACATCAAACTCAAGAGAGATGTCACTAACCGCGTATTTAGCTTCAGGATCTTCAGACAGAACGACAGAACCGCTAGGATTAAATGTCAGATCATAAGTAAGTTTTTCTTTTAGTGCGCCTTGGTAATATGGCATATGCGTCTTTAACAGCTCAAAATCTAGAGGAATGCAGAATCTGTTGCCAAATGCTTCTGCTACTGCCTCATCTTTAACATCATTCTTTGCATCCCCCGCTTTAAGCCTGTGCTTGAGGCCGTTTGGGCTTTGTATTCCTTTATAAACTTTCTCTTTTCTTTCTTTTTTAGGCAGCCATAGATCAGAATAGAGGGTAACAATGTCTGCCTCGCTTAGTACAAAGACTTCTATTCCCTCCAGTTTGATTGCCATATGGTTAACGATAGCCCTGCCCAAATTAGCAACAACAGTAGCATTAGGATCTGTCGATGTAATATTTATTTTGAATGATAGTTTAGCAGTGCCTGGCATTATAACATCGTCAGCGCCAAGATCAGGGAACTTGACTGTTAACGATTGGCCAGGCTCAACTGTTGATTGAGTATTTACACTAATTACAGTCTGCCTTATACCTTTTACGCCATGGGGTTCCTTCTCTTTTCTGTATGGATCGAGGTCACAACCGTATGAGTTCATTTTTTATAAAACAAAAAAGAATATAAATAAAAAATATGGCTGAAGATTATGACGCAATTGATCCTGCAGAGCTGCCAACCTGCTCATGCGGCTTACAGTAGCATTTCACAATTTTCACAGTAGCATTTCCAATTTGACAGTAGCAACTTAATTTTGCGCGCGTTCTAAAAAGAAATCAGGCCTATAACCAGTTTTACGGACCACATTAAAGCTACAGTACTCTTAGTATATCTATAAATGTTATTATACAGAGATGAAGCAGAGGAAGAGGGCAAATTGTAAAAAAAAATCTACTCACACACTCCAGTTAAGAGGGAATCTGTTGCTGTTGCCTTGCTGCAGCATTTGATGAACCCTGACACACCTTCTTCTTCTCTGCTCACCATCATGAAGTTGAATATTCTGGCATTATTGTTATACATTCTCATTCTGATTTGCTGTAATATTGTTTGGTCCACTATTTCAGTCCTATAGCAGTGGTGGGAGGCCTTACTTTGTTCTGGGTGGAAAGTTGGGGGTGGGGTGGGAAGTTGGGGGGTGGGGGTGGGAAGCCAAGGGGCCTACTGGGGGGAAGGTGGGGGTTGAGGGGGGGGGCAGAGAGTCTTTTGTTGCCTTCTTGCACTTGGCTAGCACACTGTCATCAAAAGCTTTCTCATGGCAGTTTCCTCCCTCAGATGTAAGAACCAGGAGAGATTCTGTGGTGTCCTTCATCATTGATGCTCTGAACATTGTCCTGTTTCTGCGAGCCACACTGAACACTCTCTCACAGGCAGCATTGCTCACTGGCAGAAGCAGTATGCCCAGCATTATTGCTGTTGCTTTCGTACGAGCACACTTGAACTGTTGTGCTGTCTTGCTGTCAGGAAACATTTTTCGGAAGAGTGGACCAGCATGGTCTGCTGCCGACAGAGGAAGGTTGTGCTCAACCAAGAAACTCACAAAAAAGGTCTCTGCTCTAATCGCTGCATAATCCACAGAACTTCCTCCAGGAACAAAGCCAAAGCTTGATAGCTTCGTGTTTGGTTTTTCCCCCGCTTTCTTCTTGTGATTCCACGTGGCGACGTGGTGCTTTATGTCGTTCAGTCCTCCATGGCTCACAGAAAAATCAAGCTCACACGATTTGCACTGTACTTTAGTGAGGTCGGTAGGGGATCTCAGAATGCATGGGTATTTCTCTGTATACTCCGCACGATATTTCTGGCAGCTATGTCTTAGGCGCTTCACACCACTTTCTTTTTCTCCGGAGACGCGCTCTCCGTTCGCTTCTTGGACGCCATTGTTGCGAACTGAGCAAGACGGAAGTCGCCATTGATTGGTCGAAATGATCACGTGCTACAGTAAAACCGAAAGCGGAAATGCAGTTCCGACAGACCGATAGAGACGTTACTTAGTGCTGTCCAAACAAAACGAAAGTATCTTCGAATTTTTTTGTTTCGCCGTAGCAATTTAATGATCGTAGTAGCGTCGTAGCAAGCATTCTCTTGGCGTAGCAAACTACGGCGATATCGTAGCAGTTGGCAGCTATGTACATACAAGTATACAGGAACACATACACGCACATACACACATACACACAAACACACACACACACCGCACACACCACACGCACGCACTCACACACACACACACACACACACACACACACACACCACACACACACACACACACACCAGGGAAGGACAGTAACGGCTGCCCGACTGCCCGGGGCAGGTAACCGTAGGTGTCGGGCAGGTGATAAGCTCGGTGACCTGCCCGCCGGGCAAGTACATTGGAAAAAAAAAAATCTGAGAAAGCCGTCAGTCGAAAGCCTCGGCTCAGAACTCCCCAACCTTTCGCCACATTATTTCTGACCGAATAGATCTCCATATGTATCGAGCAAGACGATTGGCTAAAGAAAAATTTTCAAGCCAATCGGAGATAAGAATGCTCTCGCCGGTCGCCTTTACGTGTATACATAGTTATCTCCCTTCGTTCGTGGAAAAATGGCGGAGAATGCCGAGAAAGCTGTCGAGTGCGCTACCAAGCAAACCAAGAAAACCACGCCAAGCTACTTTATTTGGTGTCGGTGTGGTGTCGTCCAAGCCGCAGAGTAGGCCTAATGCTGAGAAAACAGGCGAGAAAACGGAAGGGCGGAGAAGGAGCTGTACGAGAAAGAATCCAGAAAAAGACGCTTTCTACCCGAGTGGAAGAAGGAGTTCACGTGGGTTAACTTTGATGAGGAGAAGCAGCTGATGACTTGCACGGTGAGTTTTTGAGTTATATATTTTCATGAATGTTTGTTCAATAAAATCTTTCAATAAAAACTGTGTGTGTGTGTCTCTATCTCGCTCTCTGCCTCTGTCTGTCTGTCCGTCCCTCGTTCTCTTTCTAGTTTCTCTTTCTATGTGTGTTGTGCGTGTGTGTGCGTGTGCGTGTGTGTGTGTATATACATGTATGTTGTTTGTGACTGTCTGTGTATATAATTGACATTGTAAATCGTGTATGTGTGTGTGCGTGTGTACACACGTGTGTGGGACTGTGTGTGTGCGTGCGTGTGTGTGTGTGTGTGTGTTGTGATGTATGTGTGTGTGTATGCCATCTGTGTGCATGTGTGTGTGCCTGTGTACAGTACTATACACATGTGTGTGTGTGTGCATGTGTGTGTGTATGTGTACGTGTAACAGTATGTATGCGTTGTGTGTTTTTAGTCTAGAGCCATATAGTGTATACTAAGCTATGTTGGGGTTATTGTGTTTTCCAGGTATGCTGTGATCACCTGAGAGAGCTGACAGAACAGGCGGTTTTTATGTTGGTTCCAACTCCTTGAGGAAACAAAATCTTCAAGCCCATGACCAGTCTGCTAAACATTTGGAGTGCCTTGCTGCATCAAGACCAGCCTTGCAACTGAACCAGGGTCCTCTGCCTGCGCAAATCATGCAAATGGAAGCTGGTTTGAAAGATCAAATGTGCATTCTCTTCAATACGGCTTACCACGTGGCAAAGGAAGAGCTTCCATTCTCAGTCTACCCATCGATGCTTAAATTACAATGTAAAAATGGACTGGATGTTGGAGAGGGTTACTTGACGGCTCGTGCCTGTTCAAGATTTCTTGAAGACATCTACTGGGACTTGATGGAACCACAATCCAAACATCAAAGCAGCCAAATTAATCAGTATCCTTGTAGATTGCGTCCACCGACAGCAGCACCAGGGACTTGATTGCTGTTTATGTCCGCCACACTGTTAATGGTCACCCAACCAATACTTTCGTGGCTGTGGAGGAACTCCAACATTGCAATGCTGAGGGGTACATGGAAGCTATCGACAGAGCTCTGCGCGCCATAGGACTGGATGACTGGAAGGAGAGAACAGTAGGCTTTGGCTCAGATGGAGCTGCTGTAATGGTGGGATCTACAAGTGGTGTTTCTACACGACTGAGAGCAGACATTCCATGGCTTGTCAACATCCAATGTTTTGCCCATGGCCTAGAACTTGCTGCAATGGATGCCATCAAAGCTAAAGGAGCAAATGAAAAGATTGACACAATGCTGCATGGACTCTTCAAACACTACCAGTATTCTCCGAAGGCATGGCGTGAACTTCAGCAGGTGGCTGAAGCACTGCAGGTGAAGGTGTGGAAGCCTACTAACTTGGGAGGTACCCGATGGCTGCCTCACATTCAGAAAGCTCTCTCAACAGTCCTCAAAAATTACGACCACTGATTACACATCTCCAGCACACAGCAGAGTCAGGCTCTGCATCAGCCATCATGGTGGGCCGATCAAGACAGGCATCTTCCTTGCTGAAAGACCACAGGCAGCTGCTGTATCTCCACCTCATTCTAGACATTCTGGAATCGCTCAGCAGCTTCAGCCTCAAGCTTCAGGCCGATTCAATGACACTACCAAAGCTGCTGCTGTACTTTGAAACAACTCTCCTGACACTCATCAGCTTCAGAACAACTCCTGTAGAAAATCTTCGATCGTACTGCTTGTTTCAGAAGGTGGGACATTTGATGGTGTCAACCTGACACATTTCGGCGAGGACGAGACTGAAGCTTTCAACAGAAGTAAACTGGACCTGTTGGAGTGTGTATCAACAGCCCTTGAAAACAGGTTCAAGACCCTGGAGACTAACAACCTGCTGAAGGCTGCAGCCAAGGTGATGGACCCCAGGGAGTGGCCACAGGACCCCGGGACCTTGCTTGTTTTGGAGGGCAGGAAATGAACACTCTTCTCACCCACTTTGGAGAGGTTCTTACAGACAATGGCTGCAACATCGGAGCTGCAAGGAGGGCAGAGTGGATGAGGCTGAAGACAACAGTGAAAAGACTGCCTGCCAATTCCCAGAAGCCAGAAATGTGCGAGCAGTTTCTGGCAGATGAAGACAGGATGCAAGAATTTCCAAATCTCTTGATGTTGATGGAAATTGTTCTGGTTCTGCCAATCTCCACAGCCAGCTGCGAGAGGGGCTTCTCTACAATGAAAAGGGTGAAGAGCGACTGGCGGAGCCGTTTGAACACCAGCACTCTGTCAAGACTGATGTACATCTCCATAGAGGGTCCTGATGTGGATGAGTACAACTGCATGCGAGCTCTCCATCGATGGTGGGAGGAGGGACAGAGGAAGCGAAAACCTGTTGGCTGGAACTGAATCAATGTAAGCCATGATGGACATTTTGAATTGTTGTTTGGTGTTGTTGTTTGTGTCCTTACAGACCTTGTAAGTTCATAATTATCATGCTTGCCTTGTTTTAGGTAGGCTAGTCTATGTAATTGAGTTAACTAAGTGCATGTTATTTCTCCGCCGTTTGAACTTTCCGATATAGGAAAAAGATCGCTTTAAACTCCGTTTTAACCTCGGTCCTTGGGCAAGTGGTTCAAATTGGGGGGCAGGTAAAAGATTTGTCTACCTGCCCCCCGGGCAGGTAGTAAAAAAAGTTACTGTCCTACCCTGCAGAAGATTTCTCAGATTTGAGTGGGATGGCCAGCTTTGGCAGTTTAACTGTCTGCCTAATGGGCTGGCACTTGCACCACGTAAATTCACCAAGCTGTATAAAACCTGTGTTTGCCACCTTGAGAGGGGAAGGTCATCTTTCCTCAGTATTTTTGGATGATTCACTTTTGTTTGCAGAGACGAGAATGTCATGTGCCTCTAATGTATTTAACACAGTGAAACTTCTAAGGTCTTTGGGATTTATCATCAATCCCCAAAAATCAGTACTAGAACCCATTCGATCTGCGAAGATCCCTTTCTTCTATTAAGAAAGGGTGAAAACCGTAGTCGCACCTTCTCGCCACGTTAATGTGGGTGTTTCCTCAGGGGGACATGGGGCAGGTTGGACGCAACCTCTGTTGTGACTAACGCGGCACGGGAGCGGACGACTGGCGCTATATTAAAACTAGATCTCGGCCTCTCCAATCAAGGAAAGCCGCAGGCTAGACCAGTCCAGATGGAGGAGTAAGGCCCCCACCGAGAAAGGAAGGAACTGTGTGCAGGCCCACCGGCGCGTGGACACGCCCTGACACTGCTCCAAGCCTTACCCCAGCCATGGGATAAATGGCAAGAGCCGAAGTCGGATGTGCTGGTCCTGACTTGTCAGGGGCGTAACGGCAGCACAACACATCCCCGCTCACATGACAGACAACCTTGGAGAATCTCGATGTGGTGCTCGACCGTTGAGGACCCGCCAGGGTGGAAGAGTGCCGGGCCCTGTGCCTGAGCGAGAAACTCTATGGATCTCTGGAGGACCTCCGCCGGACGGCAGCCTTCATCAGTGCATCTGGGGTTCCTGTCTGAGCGAACGAAGAAGAAGAAGAAGAATCCATTCGTCGCATTCAGTATCTGGGAGTCATCATTGACTCTGAATCAATGACAGTAACTTAACACCTGAGAGAGTAGCAGACATGGTTTGATTTGCCTGTCAGCTGTCAAGAAAGATACAGTGAGTATCAGGGATGTGGCGAGAGTGATTGGAAAGATAGTGGCTTCCTTTCCAGCGGTGATGTATGGGCCACTTCATTATAGACAGCTGGAGAAAGAGAAAAAGACAGCACTGTTGCTGTATGCAGGGAATTTTGACAGACACATGACATTGTCGCCTCTTGCCAAAAGAGAACTAAATTGGTGGATCAACAACATTGAGACTGCTTATAATGTTATTCACCAAACAGAGCCTGATGTCACCCTGACCTCGGATGCATCAAAAACTGGATGAGGTTGTGCATGTGAACAGTCAAAATCTGGGGGAGAATGGCTGCCAGAAGAAAAAGATTTTCACATCAACTATCTGGAACTTAAGGCAGCATTTTTTGCTTTGAAATGTTTCCTAAATCAGGTTTATGGGCGACATGTCCGTATCATGATAGACAACACAACTGCTGTTGCATGTATCAATCATATGGGAACAAGTCGTTCCGATTCATGTAATTTGATGACACAGATGATATGGAACTGGTGCATTGACAATCACGTATGGTTGAGTGCTGTTTATATTCCAGGTAAGGAAAACACAGCAGCAGATGAGGAGTCAAGGAAAATAAACCTGGATGCAGAATGGAAGCTGAACAGAGAAGAGCTTCACAAAGCATTGATACAATTGCATATGAATCCTGACATTGATCTCTTTGCCTCAAGGTTGAACAACCAAATGCAGCGCTATGTTTCTTACAGACCTGACCCAAGCGCCTATGCAGTAGATGCATTTTCTCTCCTTGGAGTAACCTTCAATTTTATGCCTTCCCCCCTTTTAGCACGATCACGGCAGTGTTGGGGAAGGTGAAGAGAGAGCGAGCGATGGGGGTAGTGGTGGTGCCCACTGGCCAACACAAGTCTGGTGGCCTCTGCTGACACAGCTGCTGACACAAGACCCAGTACTGCTACCAACACGAGACACCATCCTCTCCCTCCCCACGCAGCAAGGGAGAACCCACCCCTTTCTTCCCCGCCTTCAACTGATGGTATGCAAAGTATCAGGGAGCGGTACCAGAGGGAAGGCTGTTCCAACCAGGCAGCAGCACTAATCGTCAGTTCTTGGCGCACCCACACACGCGCAGTGTACAACACCTATATTGCCAAGTGGAAGCAGTATGCAGCAAAGAATAGTATCCCACATGATGTGCCGGACATTGTGCAGGCAGCAAACTTTCTTGCCGAACTTTTTAGTGCTGGAGCAAGCCACAGTGCTATAAACTCGGCGCGCTGCGCTTTGTCCGCTTATCTGCCATTAGTGAATGGATTTTCAGTGGGCAGTCATCCAGTTATTTGCAAACTTGTGAAAGGAGCATTTGAACATAGGCCTTCCTTACCCAAATATAAGGACACTTGGGATGTAAATACTGTACTTAGTTATTTAGATTGCTTATCTCCCATCAATCAGTTGACTTTGAAAGAACTGACTTTGAAAACTTGCATGTTGTTAGCTTTAGTTACAGGACAAAGAGGTCATGCTTTATACTCTTTGAAAACAAGTGATGTAAAGATGTTTGATTGTAAATGTGTGTTACAATTTTCATGTGTATTGAAACAACAAAGCCAGGGAAACATACAGAACCAGCAGAGATTAGAGCATTTGCAAAGAATGAAAATCTGTGTCCAGTGAGACACTTGAAGCAGTACATTGACACAACTAAGGATCTCAGAGACAGTCACCAACAGCAGTTATTCATCAGTCACACCGAACCTCACGCACCTGTGGGTGAACAGACATTCACGCGATGGTGAAAGAGGTGCTAGCGCGCTCAGGCATTGACACTAACCAGTACACAGCACACTCCACCAGGGCTGCAAGCTGCAGTGCAGCCGCCCAGGCTGGAGTTTCATTGAAAACAATATTGAAAGCAGCGGGCTGGACAAATGAAAAGACATTCTGTAAATACTATAAGAGACAGAACAGTGCCAGTTTCAACCAGAAGGTACTTGATGGCTATGTGAACAGTAAATGAAAATGATGAAGGATCATTGTGAATAAATGTGTGTGGCATTACATGTCTGGCCTGTGATGTTTAGATTGGCCACTATCCTTACTTTCTCTAAAGTCTCAACGTAGCTTCCCTTCCGGGGAGCAATAGGCGATTGATAATTAGAAAATTAAACTAGACCTACGCTAGGAGGTTGCAGTTTAATTGAAATTATTACGAGCCTATTATGGAGGAAGGAGAAGTTACGTCCCTCCCAATTAGTGTTTGTAGTAATAATCAATTTTACTGTCCCTCCCTAAAGGCGTAAGTCTAGTGGCCATACAGCTCTGAAATTTGCCTGCAACGCTGTGCGCGCCAATACTCAACGTAACTTCTCCTTCCTCCACAATAGGCTCGTAATAATTTCAATTAAACTGCAACCTCCTAGCGTAGGTCTAGTTTAATTTTCTAATTAAAAAATAAACAAATGACGTTTTTTACATATGTTTAACACATTTCGTACCGCAAACGAGAGTTTCTCGTTTGTGGTAAGACGTCACCACAGACCGCAAACGAGAAACTCTCGTTCTTGACCAGTACTTTCGGTTCAGCACTTCTCTCGTTAGAGTAATGGCCCCCAGCAGTTTGTTTACCTAATTATGCACAAGGGAAGTAACTCCCGCTCACGCTAACATCAGTACAACGTTCGTTGACCGTTTGAAAATGTCGAAGCGACAATGTAATGCGCCTACTCTTCATGAGAACGAATTTGTGGCTGGATTCAGACAGTGAATCAGATGCAGAACTGTCGAATGATAGTTCAGACGAGTTTGTTCCTAGTAATTCTGCCGAAAGCGAGTCGGAAATTGAGTGTGAAGACAATGAAGAAGTTGACCGGTTGTTTGTTCCTGAACCATGACCTTCGACTTCACGTGCTCCTGATGTTTTTGAAACAAGGAGAAGGGGGCGTGGTGCACGAAATCGAACAGGAGTGACTCGCAAAAGTGCACAGTGTGCAGGAAAGGATCAAACTGACCTCTTGTAAGATAAGATAAGATATGTTGCTTATAGACCAGCCGACCTCAAATGGGCATATCAGGGCTGTCACCACGTTAAAATCAACTCACAAGTCTTTCATTCACACAATTCCTTAACCCAATGCTACCAGATCGACCGAGATCGACCGCGAGATTTCATCTTTCTGAATACCGGATCGACCGAGATCGACCGCTGAATACTCGGTCAACGACTTTCGCTTTCACCATCGCATATCCAGAATGCAATTGCGACAGAAGAGTCTTCCGGTACTTCCGTTTCTGGACGCCATTTTGGTTTTTGTGCATGAGTTTTGGTGGAGTAGTTTCACTGCTGTGAATTTCAAAGT
>JAFLJL010006050.1:0-12800 GCA_018398815.1 Conus ventricosus | reverse complement strand
TTTTTTCAGGTTGGGTCTTCTAGTCAAAGTCAAGTTGCTTTCTAGCCCAGGCACAAATGATAGGTGATGTCCTGGTAGGGTCTCCCATGTCAGACGGAGTAAGGGTGAGGGCTCTGATAAATAGTAAACGCCTTTTTCCATTCTGTCTTCTGCCTTCTAATGGATCTTTCCTATCTTTGTATTCCCTTCAAGCTCTCTTTTCCACATTCCATTTTTTTCTCTGTGGTCTTCTTAAGATCCGCCATGTTTGCTGTGCGTTGCGACCTGTGATGGAGGGGAATGAGACCTGGTGATTGAGAGGGCAGGTTGCCCTCAATACATCTCTGGCTTGGTCCTCTTCTAGACAGGGGTACACTTGGCCCAGGTGTATCAATTGGCCACCCTGCGTGGGGCTCAGTCAAGACAGGCAGTTACTTGCTGGCCAAGGTAACCCCTGCAGTGCTGGGCTCTCTTTTGCTGGGAGTTAGGCATGATCGGGGTATACAATTTGGGCACGCCCGGTTGTTATTATATTGTGGTGTGTGGGCGGTGTGAGTTCTGTGCGTGTGGCAGAATCCTTAAAACATTCATTCCCAAAAGAACATGTACTATCTAAAATATTCAACAAAATACCGTCAAGCTATTCATACTCGTGTATGCCCAACCTTAAAAATATAATTGATTCTTCCAATAAATTTTCAAAATGGAGTGACTGACGGCGGCGAACGAAGCAAGATTAGGAATAGAGTTTGTTTAGAACTTACCGCCAATGACATTGACAAACAAAGCACAAGACAAGACACGATGCATTTCAACCACTTGGGTCTTCTTCAGGCGAAAAAATAAATCACATTTAAACATGTGGGACAGTACAAACAACGAAAAACGAAAAAAGAATGAAAAATTACTTATCCGTTCATGTGTTTGGTGGGCGGAAATGACATGCAGCCAGGGGGATTATGGGAGAGGAAACGGAGGGGGGGGGGGGGGGGGGGGGTTGCGTCAGGGGAGGTGTGTGTGTGTGATATGATAGGGTTGTGTGTCCAGTTTATTGGGATGGTGTGATATCTTTGTGATGGTTGTGGTAATGGTGGATTGATAATAATGGTAAGGGAAAAAAAAAAAAAAAAAAAAAAAAAAAAGGGGGTGGGGGGGGGGATTTAAGGGGAAGGATAATACAAAACTAAGATTAATAGATGGAGGGTTGCTGTAACTACTGTATGAAGTGAGTGGAGGGGATGTGGTGGTGGTGTATGTAAGTGTGTGTGTATGTGTGTGTGTATGTGTGTGTGTTGGTCCTGGATTTTGCAACTGGTGTGGAAGGGTGAGTATGTGTGTTTGGTTATTGTTGGATATTGATGCCTTGGGGATGTAGTGTGCCATCTCATTGCCAAACTGGGCACACTACACCCCAAGGCATCAATATCCAACAATAACCAAACACACATATCACCTCTTCACACAGTTGGCAAAATCCAGGACCAACACACACACATACACACACATACACACACACTTACATACACCACCACCACATCCTCCACTCACTTCATACAGTAGTTACAGCAAACCCTCCATCTATTTAATCTTAGTTTTGTATTATCCTTCCCCTTAAATCCCCCCCCCCCCACCCCCTTTTTTTTTTTTTTTTCCCTTACCATTATTATCAATCCACCATTACCACAACCATCACAAAGATATCACACCATCCAATAATGGACACACAACCTATCATATCACACACACACACCTCCCTGACGCAACCCCCCCCCCCTTTTTCCCCCCCCCCTCCGTTTCCTCTCCCATAATCCCCCTGGCCGCATGTCATTTCCGCCCACCATAACACATGAACAGATAAGTCATTTTTCATTCTTTTTTCGTTTTTCGTTGTTTGTACTGTCCCACATGTTAATGTGATTTATTTTTTCGCCTGAAGAAGACCCAAGTGGTTGAAATGCATCGTGTCTTGTCTTGTGCTTGTTTGTCAATGTCATTGGCGGTAAGTTCTAAACAAACTCTATTCCTAATCTTCCAATAAAACCAAAAACAACACAACCAAAGAGGGTGATGAAAGGATTATCTTGTAATTGCACAAAAAAGACCAGTGCCCTCTGAATATAAATGTCTCTACAACAATATTGTGTACCAAGCTACGGTAACAACAGACAGTGATAAAGAAACATACATAGGAATCACGGCAAACCACTTTAAAACCAGATATGCAAACCATAAAACAGTCTTTCAAAAATGAAAATATAAAAAACCAAACAGAATTAAGCAAATATATTTGGAAGCGTGAAAAATAAGAAATAGATTACAACATATCATGGAAATTATAAAAGAGCAACACCATACAACAACATTTCTAAAAATGCAACTTATGTACTACAGAAAAGTGGCTGATATTATGTAAACCCACCTAGCATCCCTGAACTCTAAAGTAGAAATGATAAACAATTGCAGGCATAAATGGAAATCTTTGTCAATGCACCATCCCGTAACACGTCCCCCCTGAACGCGCCCCCAAAAGAAAAAACCGGCAGGCCAGTGCCACACGCACAGAACTCACACGCCCACACACCACAATATATAACACGGTGGCGTGCCCAAATTGTTTACCTGAGGAGAGGTTTTTAGCTTGAAACAAGCTTGTGGTTTTATCTCTTCATTTTAAAATCCTATTTAAACTGGTATGTGCTCCCTACATGGTTGAGCACTTTTACGTTCTGAGTGGCTTTTTAACTTGATTTTATTGATTGCCCCTCACGTTGAGCACTGGGGCCCTAGCAGAACCGAAATTTAATATGGAGAGAATTAACTTTGGGCAGTCTACCAAAAATATACCTTTTTCCAATCCACAACTCTACATGAAAAACTCAAAGAGCAGACTGAAACATTTGTGCGCAACATGAGGTGGAAAGCGTTTTTCTTTTTAACCCAGATGCCAAAAAGGAAGATAAAAAACTTATGGTTTTAAGATCAGGAATAGAGTTTTAGAACTTACCGCCAATGACATTGTCATTGGCGGTAAGTTCTAAAACTCTATTCCTGATCTTGCTTCGTTCGCCGCCTTCAGTCACTCCATTTGAAATTTTATGGTTTTAAGTCATGGAGATCGCCACCTACAATAGGGGAAATGAAACCTTTTGAAGAAAGCATGAAAAAACTAATAGCTAATATTGATTTCAGAAAACCACATAACAATTTCCAACAACATTGAATAATAACATAAAACAAATCCAGAATGACAAAAAAATATTCATAAAGGCGGACAAGACAAACAATTTCTATAAAATGGAAACTAATGAGTACTCCCAACTCCTCAACAAAATATTCAGAAAAAAATTATTTAAAAAAGCTGATAATTTTAGACCACATATGACAACATCTGCAAAAAAGAAAAAGAACTTGTGCACCAGATGGATTTAGGTGATAGGATAGAAGCAACAGCAATAAAGAGCCTTTATAACCCTTAAAGACCACAAACCTAACTTTCTCAACAACCCTACTTGTAGACTGATAAACCCATCAAAATCTGAATTAGGCAAAATTAGCAAAAAGATCCTGGAAAAAGCAATAGAGAACAAAAACAAACACTGAATTACAATCTCTGGAAAAATAGTTACGAAGTTATCCAATGATTTAAAGAATTGAACAAACAGACAAATACAGTGTTCATTACTTTTGACATAGTGGACTTCTACCCTTCCATTGATGAGGAATTACTTACTAAAGCAATAAGATTCGCTGTCACGACCGACCCCTGGAGGTCTGCCCTGACAGATCGGTCTAGGTGGGAGTGAAGGGAGTGACTGACCTCACACGCTCCGCAAGAGACCACACAATAAAGATTACGATACAACACCCCATTTATTCACACCAGCAAAATAAACATTCCAACACACGCACCATGCACGATCACAATAAAGCACTCCAACGCACACAACATGCACAATCACGATCAAGCACTCAACGCACACAACATGCACGATCACGATCAAGCACTCCAACGCACACAACATGCACAATCACAATCAAGCACTCCCGCACCCACAACATGCACGATTATAAATAAGTATTTCGCCATACGACGCACATGATCACACTTACAGCATTCCAGCACATATGACAAATACACAATTATAAGGAAATATTTCTAGCATTGACCCTTCCTAACACCATGGAGTGCGTGCACACCCCTCCCCCTGTCGAGTCTGCTGGGAGCACCCTGTCGCACTAGGTGCTCCGAGCCGGGTTGGTTCTCGCAGGGAGTCGCTCAAAGCCGACACCCTCGACTTCCAAGCGGGCAGTGAAGAGCGTTGTCCGGGGGGGGGGGACGTAGCTGTTACTGGAGGTCCTGGACGGGGGTCCAGGCCGGCCAGTCAAGACGGCGGGCGTCTCTACCAGCCCTCGGTCCCGACCAAGGCGTGGCCTCGATCAGCGTGTGGCACCATCCCGTCCGTGGTCTCGACCAGAACGTGGCCTCGACCAGTACGTGGCACCATCCAGATCGTGCTCCAGGTGAAGCCCCGGGAGGGGGAGGACTTTAGCTGGGAGGAGAGTCGAAGAGGAGGGAAAGAAGAAGGAAGGAGGAAGGAAGAAGGGTACTGGAACCCTGCCGTCAGTACCGTCTGACCATTGCTGTCAAGTCTTAGCCACTCGCATGATGGGCGAGGGGAAGTGTATTCAACGCACACAGAAAATCTATCGAATCAAGTCTTCTCACACGATGCAGGTAAAAGACTGCATTAAATCAACAGGTTATAAAACACATGAATTATCTTCACTCTTCTCTCACTCACGTTTAAAACGTTTTCCTTCCTTAGGAAATAAATCAACACAGTGACCATCGCTTAATAACTGCCACCACATTTGCAAATAATAATTCAATGGCACAATTGTCACATTTTATAAACACATTTAAAATAACACAAATTTCCAACCAGCATCCGAACGACAAATCATGCGTACGCACGCTCGTGAACATTAAAACTCGTTCTCCTTGCACACACAAACAGACGGTGGCCGAAGGATAAAAGTCCGGGAGAATGTGACAGGGGCGGACGAGCGAGACCAAGCAAGTTCCAACCCTGAATCACCAGGTTCTCTCCCTTCCCCACCGACTACCGCATCACCAGATACATAAACAGGAGAAAGAATTTTGGAAATAATTTAGAATGGCCAGGTTAAAGATGGAATTAACCAGAGAAAAGGTCTCACACAATATTTCTCTTACAATTTCGAAAATAAAGAAAATTGCGCAAAAGCGAAGACTAAGCCGGCTAACAACAACAAACCAAAACAAACAGACCACGAAACTGATGCTTACCAGCTACCGTGGGTGACCCCGAAGAGGCGGGTCAAAGGACTCTCTCTACCCTCTGTCCAGTCGAGAGGACAGAGGCGAAGATGCGGAAACCGAAGAAGCGATGTCCCTCTCCTACAGGCCGACTGCAGGAATTGAAAGTACTGACTGTACTCTCGACGATAAGGTAAAGAACCTGGACTGGAGCAGGCGCCCCCAGAGACATCTTCCGCTCGAGTGAAGAGCTAACCTCCGTCAGCAATGGCGGCCAAACATGCCATGCTGCGTCACAGAGTGAGCATATTTCAAACTAAAAGAAACGAAGCACGTGCGACGGGGTAAAAAGACAGGCGAGAGGCCGATAGACAGAAAGTTCGAGAGAAGGTACGGCCCACCCGTGAACTTGCAGGATGAATAGCACGGGCGGTGGAATTGGGAGAGAGAGAGAGAGAAAGCAAACCGAAGTTGAGCTGAACCATACCAAGGTGCAACCGCACCAAAAGCCACACTAAGGGACGGGTACACGACGACAGCAACGACAATAAACAAATAAGTAATTCCGCTACCCTAGGTGGGTCGAACGTCGTAGGCCTCGTGACAAACTCGTGACAAACCCCCTTCTAAAAGCATCTGTTTCTCTGAATACAGTGCTCCTTTGAACCTTGTCGCATGTGCAACTTCCCAACAATGGGACCGAACCCAACTCTCTGTGATCGACAGAGTACGATGAATCCAATACAAACATTCCACGATAGAATCACACAGGGAAATACATAATACTACATTTATCAAACAACTAAGCAAACCTTCCAACCATGAAAGTAACAATCCGAACCATTGGTGATTCACTACCGTTAACATCACTGAAGTGAAAAACTGTCAGTACACCTGATAGAGACAAAAGGGGATATAACCCGGGTTTGAGGGGGAGTGTCCCTCTGACTGACTTTCCAACGTGCTGACTACGGAGCTCGGCTAAGATAGTCAGCATCCGTATTACAGGAACCCTTGATATGACGGAAAGTGAAGCATGACTCTGCAGCTCCACTGCCTAACTCATGAGTCGATGACTGACTGGCCGGATCCGGTCCAGGCACTGGAGAGGATGATGATCGCTCTCCAGTACAAACTTCCGGCCGTACTTCTTCTTGGGCACGCCAGTGCGCGTCCAAATCTGCCTGAGAGATTCAGTAACAGTAGGGGCATCGATAGTCCTAAGCGGGACAGCCTCTGGGTATCGACTCGCAGTTTTCTACCACTACCGAAGCGTAGCGGTGACCGCGATCGGATGGAGGATTAATGGGTCTCACCAGGTCGACCCCAACCTTGCTGAATGCCTCCCCAACCCGTGGCACTGACCATAGGGGAACACGCTTCAAGCGACCCTTAGGCGTTGTCCATTGGCAGACATCGCAACTGCGGCAGTACTGCCTAACCTGTGAGTTCATCCCTGGCCAAAAGAAGTCTTGTCTTACTCGCTCGAGAGTCCGCTTGGAGCCCATATGACCTGCCCTGGGGGATCGTGGGCTGCCGGAGAACAGATTCCCTCAAGCTTTGGGGAACGACAAGCTGCTTGGCCACACGATCTGCCTGAGTGGAAACCTAAAGAGGATCCCCTGTGGAGCTTGAAGCTCACCTTGGCATGTCGGGCAGACTGAGCAGGACGATTCACCAGTCGTCGCAGGCGTTGGACATCCCAGTCCTTGGCCTGAAGACGAGCGATGGAAGCAGGATCGGCCTTTGCAAGAACCTCGTCAGAGATCGGCTGTAGAACCGGGCGCAATTCCTGTTCCTGCTTCTTAGCTTTGGCGCGTGTGGTGACTCCCACACACGCCTGTACGGGCAAATCCGTAGACACGGACTGACTGCGTCCGTCTGCGAAGGTGATCGTATTCCTACGATAAGGGAATACAGAGGTCGCTCCACCGCGATGGCCCATACTTCGCCACAGAAGTAGGGGGTGGAGATAGGAATAAGTACAGAAGGACGGGTGGAGGTAAAACCAGCCTCCAACCCGCACACATCATAACTTTGGCCCCGCCGGGCCTCAGGGGAAACCAAACTCTTATCCACAAAGATCGTTGATGCTCCCGAATCCCTGATGGTGTCGACCAAGGAGGAACCAACAACAGAGAGAAACACTGGGCACTCTGAATCACCAGAAGCTTGGATGGAACCCACGTTAGCCGAGGCACGAGGATGCTGGAAAGGACTAGCCCCATGACTACCAGCGGCTCTAGGGCAATCTTTCCTAATGTGGCCAGGACGACCACAAAGAAACACAGTCGGGGCGCTGAAATCCCGATGAACTGCCTGCCTTGTTCACCCCACTAGCAGTTGTCGGCACCCTTTTTGCTATTCAATCCTGCGGAGGGCTTCCTCTCCGTGTCTGGGCGATGCCCCTAAGCCTGCGAGCTTCAGCAAACACCTCAGCTGTGTGAATCGCAGCCGCGAAATCCTGAGGTGCTGCCTCGCCTATCCGGATCCTCAACTCTGGGGACACAGTGTTGGTGAGTGTTCATGAGGATCAGATCCTCCAGCTCCAACTTAGCTAACTGACGCCAGTACCCTAGCGTTTTGCGCAGCCTATCACCAAACTGCACGAAGGTCTCATCGTTATTCTCTTCATGGACCTAAACTTCCTCCTGTAGGTCTCTGGGGTAAGGTGGAAACGCTTACGCAGAGCCAACTGCATGTCTGCATAAGACGCACCTTCATTTAGAGTGAGCACACACTCCCTTGCAGCACCAGATAATCCAGAAAAAAAAGGTGCATAGCCTTTTGCTCCTCAGACAATTGGTATGAACAAGCAACCTTATCGAAATGCTCTAAAACATATCAATGTCCTCACTAGGTTTTGAACTCTGGAAGCTTTAACTTTGGGCCTCTAACTCTATCACCTGCCTGGTGATTAACCCCCTGACTTACAGATGCGGGAGACCGCGAAAGAAGCTTTTTTCCATCTCCTCCCTACGCAGAGCCTCCATCCTGTCTAGTTCTTCCCTACGGAGGGCTTCCTGCCTGTCAGCCTCTTCCCTACGCCGATCCTCCTGTCTGGCAGCCTCCTCTCTACGCTGAGCAGCCTCCTCTCTACGCTGAGCCCCCTGCTTAGCAGCCTCCTCTCTAGCTGAATAGCCTCTTCCTTACGCAGAATCTCCTGTCTGTCAGTCTCCTCTCTGCGCAGAGCAGCCTCCTCTCTGCGCTCTTCCCTACGGAGAGCTTCCTGCCTAGCGGCCTCCTCTCTACGCTCTTCCCTACGCAGAGCTTCCTGCCTAGCGGCCTCCTCTACGCTCTTCCCTACGCAGAGCTTCCTGCCTAGCAACCTCTTCCCTACGTTGGGCCTCATCCTCCCGTCGCTGTCGCTCTAGAAACATCAGGACGGAAGTGATGTCCTGGGCGGGGTTCACCACTCCCGACACGGGAGGATGACCCGTCTGACCCGTCCCTTGGGTCTCGACTTTCCATAAGGAAAGTCTTCTGGGGCATGCCCTTACGAGGGGAAGCCTGGAGAGGAGAAGGTTTCGGTCTCTGCGCTCAACAGAAGCCCACAATTGCTTCGCTATACTCTGACGCTTCCGAGCGGAAGTGCCAGTCGGGGTCTCAACAGGGAGACCCCCCAGCGAAGAGGTGGTAAAAGTACTCACTGGACTACCCGCTACAGCACTGGAATAGGGAGAAGTTACCGTAGTCGAAGTACTGGTACTAATAGTAGGGACTACAGTAACATTTTGAATACCCTTCTTCTTCGACGCACGCGTCGCCACACCACCAGCGCCGGACGTCGCCATGACAACAATATCCTACAGTTTTCCAAATACAGGGGAAAAAACAATTCCACTAGAGAAAAAAAAAAACAAATATTTTAGGGGCGTGTGTATATGTGTGTATGTGTGTGTGTGCGTGTGTGCGGACAAGTTCCGGCTGCTCCCACTCTGGCAACACCGCGCTCTACAGCACGAGCAACAGTGCGGTGGGGCTCACCGAAAAAAAAACAAAACAAAAACTATGTCCGGCTGCCCCCACTCTGGCAACACCGCGCTCTACAGCACGAGCAACAGTGCGGTGGGGCTGGCCGGAAAAAAAAACAAAACAAAAAACCTAGCAGACGGGATCCGGAGAGGAAAAAAAAAGACACTAGCGTCCGATACAACCCCCTGTACTCAACAACCCGGTAGAGAAAAAAAAACAAGAATGGCTAAATACAAAACAAGAATGGAAGACTGAGCGGCAACAGAAGGGCAAGACTTACGGCCGTACCTGCGTGAGGTACCGGCGGAAGGAGGTCTGGACGCGGTCAACTCCCTCGGTCTCACCGACCCCCGAGTCACACCGGATGTTCCTCAGGCCACAACAAGACTCCCTTCACTCTAGAGTACCCAGCCAACCACCACGAACAAACAGACAAACTGACTAAACATATACAAAATAGACAAAACTAAAAAGGTACTCTGCGAAACGAGAGAGAGACAGCCAGAGCCCTTCACATCCCGGACGAGCCCCCACATTGTCACGACCGACCCTGGAGGTCTGCCCTGACAGGATCGGTCTAGGTGGGAGTGAAGGGAGTGACTGACCTCACACGCTCCGCAAGAGACACACAATAAAGATTACGATACAACACCCCATTTATTCACACCAGCAAAATAAACATTCCAACACACGCACCATGCACGATCACAATAAAGCACTCCAACGCACACAACATGCACAATCACGATCAAGCACTCCAACGCACACAACATGCACGATCACGATCAAGCACTCCAACGCACACAACATGCACAATCACAATCAAGCACTCCCGCACCCACAACATGCACGATTATAAATAAGTATTTCGCCATACGACGCACATGATCACACTTACAGCATTCCAGCACATATGACAAATACACAATTATAAGGAAATATTTCTAGCATTGACCCCTCAACACCATGGAGTGCGTGCACACCCCTGCCCCTGTCGAGTCTGCTGGGAGCACCCTGTCGCACTAGGTGCTCCGAGCCGGGTTGGTTCTCGCAGGGAGTCGCTCAAAGCCGACACCCTCGACTTCCAAGCGGGCAGTGAAGAGGTTGTCCCGGGGGGGGGGACGTAGCTGTTACTGGAGGTCCTGGACGGGGGTCCAGGCCGGCCAGTCAGACGGCGGGCGTCTCTACCAGCCCTCGGTCCCGACCAAGGCGTGGCCTCGATCAGCGTGTGGCACCATCCCGTCCGTGGTCTCGACCAGAACGTGGCCTCGACCAGTACGTGGCACCATCCAGATCGTGCTCCCGGTGAAGCCCCCGGGAGGGGGGAGGACGTAGCTGGGAGGAGAGTCGAAGAGGAGGGAAAGAAGAAGGAAGGAGGAAGGAAGAAGGGTACTGGAACCTGCCGTCAGTACCCTCTGACCATTGCTGTCAAGTCTTAGCCACTCGCATGATGGGCGAGGGGAAGTGTATTCAACGCACACAGAAAATCTATCGAATCAAGTCTTCTCACACGATGCAGGTAAAAGATGCATTAAATCAACAGGTTATAAAACACATGAATTTTCACTCTTCTCTCACTCACGCTTAACGTTTTCCTTCCTTAGGAAATAAATCAACACAGTGACCATCGCTTAATAACTGCCACCACATTTGCAAATAATAATTCAATGGCACAATTGTCACATTTTATAAACACATTTCAAAATAACACAAATTTCCAACCACGCATCCGAACGACAAATCATTTCGTACGCACGCTCGTGAACATAAAACTCGTTCTCCTTGCACACACAAACAGACGGTGGCCGAAGGATAAAAGTCCGGAGAATGTGACAGGGGGCGGACGAGCGAGACCAAGCAAGTTCCAACCTGAATCACCAGGTTCTCTCCCTTCCCCACCGACTACCGCCATCACCAGATACATAAACAGGGAGAAAGAATTTTGGAAAAATTTAGAATGGCCAGGTTAAAGATGGAATTAACCAGAGAAAAGGTCTCACACAATATTTCTCTTACAATTTCGAAAATAAAAGAAAATTGCGCAAAAGCGAAGACTAAGCCGGCTAACAACAACAAACCAAAACAAACAGACCACGAAAACTGATGCTTACCAGCTACCCGTGGGTGACCCGAAGAGGCGGGTCAAAGGACTCTCTCTACCCTCTGTCCAGTCGAGAGGACAGAGGCGAAGATGCGGAAACCGAAGAAGCGATGTCCCTCTCTACAGGCCGACTGCAGGAATTGAAAGTACTGACTGTACTCTCGACGATAAGGTAAAGAACCTGGACTGGAGCAGGCGCCCCAGAGACATCTTCCGCTCGAGTGAAGAGCTAACCTCCGTCAGCAATGGCGGCCAACATGCCATGCTGCGTCACAGAGTGAGCATATTTCAAACTAAAAGAAACGAAGCACGTGCGACAGGTAAAAAGACAGGCGAGAGGCCGATAGACAGAAAGTTCGATGAGAAAAGGGACCGGCCACCCGTGAACTTGCAGGATGAATAGCACGGGCGGTGGAATTGGAGAGAGGGGAGAGAGAAAGCAAACCGAAGTTGAGCTGAACCATACCAAGGTGCAAACCGCAAACCCCAAGCCACACTAAGGGACGGGGTACACGACGACAGCAACGACAATAAACAAATAAGTAATTCCGCTACCTAGGTGGGTCGAACGTCGTAGGCCTCGTGACAACTCGTGACATTCGCCCAAAAAATATACAAATATAACAGATTCTGAGATGGAAATCATTCTCCACACTAAGAAAACCCTTCTGCATAGCAACAGTGAAACTTGGATAAAAAAAAAAACCAGCAGAAATTCCACATTCGATGTCACGATGGGATCTTATGATGGAGCTGAAACTTGTGAATTAGTTGGACTTTTCATGTTGTCTCATATACAGAAAATACTTGGTAAACAGGTTGGCTTATACAGAGATGACGGTCTTGCCACGTTAAACAATAAACCAAAAACCATTGAAAACAAGAAAAAAGAACTTTGTAAAATTTTTCAAGCCATAACCTAAAAATCACAGTAGAAGCCAACAGAAAAACAGTTTAAAATTATTTAGACATAACATTAGACCTTAAGGATCATACATACAAACCATATAAAAAACCTAATGACACACCTGTCTACGTAGACATCAATAGTAACCACCCACCCTCCCTCTTAAAAACCATACCTAATGGTATAAACAAAAGATTATCTAAACTGTCATGCAATGAGAAAGAATTTAACAGTGCAGCAGCTGAATATCAAGAGGCGCTGAAAAAAAGTGGCTACAACTACAAATTACAATACAACCCAGATAACAACATGAACAGCAACAGGAAAACAGGAAAAGAAAAATATATGGTACAACCCTCCATATTTTGAAGAACAAAAACTAACGTAGGAAAAGAATTCCTCAGAATCCTTAAAACATCATTCCAAAAGAAATGTACTATCTAATATTCAACAAAATACCATAAGCTATCATACTCGGTATGCCAACTTAAAAATATAAATTTACTTCCAACCCTTAAAATCAATTCAACAAAAAACCA
>JAFLJL010006049.1:0-26141 GCA_018398815.1 Conus ventricosus | reverse complement strand
TCTTGTTCAATACGCATTGTAAATGGTAAGAATTACAAAAACCTTTACTTGATCTCCTAAAGATGCATCTCCCACTGATTGACCAAACAATATAATGCTGAACAGTTAAGTAGTGGGGGAAAACAAATATATCTATGCATGCATGCATGTATGATTTATGCGTGTATGTATGTATGCTGAACAATTTAGTGTGGGGGGAAACAAGTGTAGGCTAACAATTCTTCCCTCATTATACTTTGACCACTTGGAAAAAGATTTTTTTTAATGAGGAGGGGGGGGGGGGGGGGGGGGGGGGGGGGGGGGGGGGAAAACAAAACATGAAATCAGGGAAATATATTCTATAAATAAAAACCCATCATTAGCAGCATAGAGGAACCATCAGAATCCTTCCTCAACACAGGTCTGTTCATATTGCCTGCTCCTTATACCTAGGCCTTTCGTCTTTATCAGTGCTCAAGGTGCATCTTTGTTATGTATACTCTGTTTATTGCGTTGAGCCCTTGTTCGTGTTGAAATAGTTATTGACCGATTTAAGTTCGTCCGCAGTTGTGGTGGGGTTTTTGTTGCCTGCGTGAATGAATTTGTCTCTGTGTTCAGTTACATGTAACATGCTTTTTGTGTAATGGCCTCTTTTATTCATAGTTGCAGGAGTGGGAACGGGTGTGTGGTGGTGGTGGTGGTGGTAGTTGGGGGGGGGGGGGGGTTTGGATGTCAGTCTGGCTCAGCGACAATGACAATGATCCTTTCATTTGGTCTACACACTTTTTCCTCTCGCTCCGACCTATACTATGTCAGGATTTCTGTCGCTGTCTGCCGACTCAACTTGCGAAACTGAAAACTATTGCCGTTTAGAGTAGACTCTAGTAGCCAATATGGCATTTTCGTTTACATTTTGAATCAGCCTCAAGTTATCAATGATCATTTTATGTGATCTGTAATCGAGACATTTTTTTTTTGGGGGGGGGGTGGGGTGGGGTGGTGGTGGTGGTGGTAGTGGTAATGAAGCACAACAGAATGAACCTTCAGTACAGCTCAAATGTAGGCCTTAGCTGTGAGTTGTTCAGCAGAGTATATGGATTGTGTGCACAGCTATGTGTGTGCATATACATTTTATGTATGTAGACATTTTAGCTCAAGGGACGAAATAGATGAAGGCTGATATTTGCCTGAACTCGGCTTGCGAAGCTGTTCAGTAGAAATAAAGAAGTCAGCTGGTTCAGGCATAAGTAATCTTAACGTTCAGTAGAAACATAGAAGTCAGCTGGTTCAAGCATAAGTAATCTTACGTGAACTTGTATTACATTTTGGTGTTTCTTGCCGAATTCTTCTTGAGATATAATGAAGCAACTGATTTTGATTGATTGATTTAATTTAGAGTCTGTTCACAACGATGGTGATATTAGACTAAAAAAAGAAAAGAAAAGAAAGAAAAAAAAATATATGTACATGAGTGTTTGTGTGTAAGTGCGTTATATGAGAGTGTGTGAGCGCGTGTGTGCGTGTGCGTGCGTGCGTGCATTCGCGCATGCGCGCGCTCGTGTGTGTATGTGTGTGTGTGAGAGAGAGAGAGAGAGAGAGAGAGAGAGAGAGGAGAGAGAGTGTGTGTGTGTGTGTGTGTGTGTGTGTGTGTGTGTGTGTGTGTGTGTGTGTGTGTGTGTGTGCGCGCGCGCTCGCGCGCGCGCGGACACAAATTCATGAAAGTTTGCTTATTAACGACCAATGAAGCAACTGTACTTGTGTGCATTGTGTATGTAGTCGCATCTATGAAGTGTTCAAGTGCTATGAGTATGTTTATCTCCGCTAAACTTTTAACTAAGAAATTAACTGGCTAATTAATTAACAAACTAACCAGCTAAGCAACTTGATCACTAAAACAAATAGGTAAGTAACCATCTAAGTAAATGTTTACCAAAATTGTTTTTTTAAATCAATAATGCAGTTAAACTACGCGACGGAAAGGCATTCTTAATTTGACATTTAGTTTATTACCGGACATATGTCATCTTCAAACTCACTCAGCATGTTTTTGTGACCGAGAATCAGAACTTCAGATCCAGGTCGCTGATGGAATTCATTCCTGGTGCTCACATTACTCTAGTTTGCATCTGCATCTAGCTGGAAATGCATGGCTTGCAGTCATTCCTTCAATTACTAAGTGCATAAGCAGCACAGCTCTTGGCTGTATCGTCAATACAGCCACAGCTCTTGGCTGTATCGTCAAATATGATTGTTGACACTGTGTAATGTCCAGCGTTAAGTAAACGTGTGTGTCCAAACGTAAATTAACGGTAATAAGAGTCCGAAAGTTCAAACATCCCGAAGACTTGCAGAAACGTGGTCATGCCACGGTTCTGTTCGCATGTCTTCACTGGAGAGGGTGTGTGTGTATTCCATTAATGCAATAGCATAATATAATGCAACATGCCACACCTTCTGCTCATATGTCGTCAGTGGCTTCTCATTAATGAAATAACATAGTGTAATGCAACATGTCACACTGTCTGCTCATGTCTTCACTGGCTTTCCATTAATGAAGTAACAGTCATAGTGTAATGCAACACGCCACATCTTCTGCTCATGTGTCTTCACTGCCTTTCCATCAGTGAAACGAGATAGTATAATGCAACAAGACGCATATTCGCTCATATGTGTCTTGATTAGATTCCTATCGCTGAAAGAACACCTACACTGCTACCACTGTTCTCTCTGTCTTTTTGACTTAAGGTCCACGCGCACGTACATACGTGTCTCTGATTAATCCGAAGACACATCATCTGCATGCTTTACTGTCTTCTTCTGTTCCTTCGTTTCCTGGGGAGTCCTGGGCACCAAAATCATGGACACTTCACCAGCTTCTGTCTTCTTCTGTTCCCTTCGTTTTCCTGGGGAGTCACTGGCCACCAAAGTCATGGACACTTCACCAGCTTCTGTCTTCTGTTCCCTTCGTTTCCTGGGGAGTCACTGGCCACCAAAGTCATTGTCACGGACGTAAATACTTTTGGTTGGAAGATAATTCATTTCTTCCCAAACCTGATGTAAAGTGGAGTGTGGCCAGTGACATCTTCACTACATTGGCCGGGTGTTGACCAGTGTGTTATTCGTGTCATCCTTGGTACGCTGCGTCCGTGCATTTCGATCCCATCTCCAATATTCTCTTCAATTTTGTTTTTTTTTCTTTAAAGCTTTCTTTTTCTGTTCTTTTATCGTTTTCCACGTGGTTCATCAGTGATGTCAGGTGACACAGGTGAGTGTTTTGTTACTGGTTGCCATCTTGGTTTGGCGAGTGGTGAGGCACTCGCTTACGAACCTTGGAGTCGGAGAGATCCCTATCTCTGCCAGCTGGAGCCTTCCTGCTTGAATCCACTTCGACGTGGGTTGCGTGGAACTGTCTTTCACCACCCTTCGGTGGGAAGGAAAGAATTCCATTGCCACCTCTGGGATCCCTATCCCGACTGCTGGTAGAACGCGCTTTGGTCATCCCTGACCTGGAGTCACTTCGTTGGGGGGACCGTCACGGTTTTCGGCTGCCATCCTTCATGGGACTGGGGTGCGGGTCGCGTTTTCTTTACCTCGCCACCCGCCAATTTTGGTAACTATATTGTACTGTCTTGGACAGTTGTTTGTTTATTGGGTTTTCTATCCGCAGTGGTTGCGGTTTTGTCTCCTGACCTTAATTGCTGTTGGCTTGACCACACCGTTTTTGTGTGTTGTAAACTGCTCCAAGAGGGAGTGACACCTGTCTTGGGAAGTGGGTATTCGAGATATGCAATTTTGTGGTGGAATGGAATGGTAGGAAACGCATTATCTGTAATTGCGTTTCAGTCATTAGCGGCTAGGTATTCGGTTTCATTTGGACTAAGTTGAAAGTCTCCTTACTACCTTTTCAGTCAATAGATGCCTGTATTTGTTGTTTTCTGAGTACACTAGGTCGAGTCAATGCTTGTATTGTTATAATGTGATGTGGGTCAGGAGAGGATATCGTAACGTGTTAGTTGATTTTTCCTTGTTTCTGTAGATACGAGGTCGGAACGTGCGAAATGGCCATGGAGCGTTCGAACGGCTTGTCACTTAGACCCGGATGGTAGTGATGGAATTCCGTCCGTTCGCCCGCATGTGGTTCTCGTTTCGTTGTTGTCCTGGTCCTATATGTTGTGTGTCAGTCGTTTGTGATGGATTTTAGGGGGTTTTATTTAGTGAGGTTGTTGACTAAGGAAGTGATCCTTAGTAAGGCTTGTCGTGGTTAAAGGATCGTAAGGAATGACATGTATCCAGGTTAAAAGCAAAGGAATAAAAGTGAAAGAAGTTTTGAGAGTTATATCTTTCCCTTTTAAAATGACAATGGACATTGTTTATTTTTACGGCATGTGACCCCTTCACACGGACGCACCGCCGGACCCACTATGTTGCACTACTCTGCAAAGGACGATAGATAAATGGACTTCTCATATGGAGTCTGATCCTCCGCCGTAGGGGGCGTGGAAAAAAAAAATTTCGCCATTTGTTTACGGCAGGCTCCCGGTCTTGGATGGCTGAAGACCAGCATCCCGGACTGGCAGGACGCCTTCCGGTATCCAGGTACCAGTTGCGCGCTGAGGACTGTTGAAGGTGTGCCTCAACCTTCTCTGGGACACCTTCGCCTCGGATTGGAAAGAATAGCCCACTGCGGGCTTTCGCCCTTCTTAGGATCCACTCCCACGGTGAACCTCTCGGGCACGGGAAATAAGAGAGGTCTTCCCCCCGTCGTGTGTGGTGTGGCGTGTGGGTTTGGCTGTGCGTGATGTGTGGGCCTGACGCCGGTCATGATTCGTTTTTTTTTTTTTCTTATTGTTTTATTTAACCCTGACTAGGTTCCTGTTTGATGGTTTATTGTTTCTGGTTACTGCCCCCCCCCCCCCCCCCCCCCCTCTCTTTCTCTGTTATTAGTCAATGCCTTTGTAGCGGTTTAGCGGGTTAGGTTGGGATAGTAGCGGGGATATACCAGGATATTGGGGGGGGTTTTTGGGGTTTATTCATTTTCTTTGTCCCCTAAGTCAGTTAGTTCTGATTGTGCTTTTCTCTTCTGGCCCTATTGTTGTTTTTCCTTTCTTTTCCTCTCTCGGCTGTGTTTCCTCTTATTGGTTATGGACCACTACCCATCTGGAGTGTTAGTGTGAGTGAATGATTGTAATGTGAAGTAAACTTCTTTGTTGAAAACCTCTTTTCTGTGGTTGGTGGTTGTGAGGTATTGTGTGATTCGCTCCGCTTCTTGCCACTGCACTTTTCCTGTTTTAAGAACCCCCCCTGTCAGGTGCACTCGCACGCGTGACAATTATGGTGGAGATGCGGGGTACGGAATGTGTATGTGGTAGTATAAAGCGACTCTCTGAACTCACTTCCGCCGACCCTTGAGGATCCTGTCTATCTCTCATTACGTGTATTTCAAGGAGTGGTTGGTTGGGTGGGTTCTAGAGTTAGTAGGGCTACCAATTGGAGCGGACGGTTTTGGGGGTGTGTCGGCTGTTAGAGTTCCGTGCTCCGTGGGTTCGGACCTTCGGCGATTCGTTACCGCGTACGTCTCCAGTGTTTGTTTTGTTTTGTCTAGTAACCGCCGGTTATTGGTTCTAGGAATTCTGTTCCTACGGTTCTCATTGTACTTAGTTTAGTATAGGTACTTGGGTTGAGAAAGAAGGGGGTTTTTGTACTCTAGATAATAGGTCTTGCTTGTGCAGAGTCGTCGATGTCAGTGCTTGTACTGATTTTGGATTTTGGTCTGCATTTGCTGTACCAAGACGCCGACTGTGTTAGTTAGGTACGTGTAGGCTGGCTTGCCAAGCTTTTGGTGCTTCTGTTTACAAGGCAAACTTTTACACTTAGTTCGATACCTGGTTGCGCGAAACTCGATCTTGCGTAAGGTCTATTTTCTTAAGCTCTTCCAAACATGGAAAGACTATTCTTGGTAGTGTGTTATTTTGTTACTACACACTAGGTTGTAGGATCTGTGTTGTTTAGTCTATGGGGATTAGCCCTAAGTTGATAGGCTTTCCTCTTCTGTCTAGCGCACATACAAGCAGTTTATGTGCTTTTCAATCAGCTGCTGATGTTAGGGCTTTCAGTAATTGTACAGAACATTTGTGTGACTGTGGGGATTGGAATAATAAAGTTGTCCAGTCGTGTCATGTTGAGAATGGAAGTGTAGCGTCTGTGGATACACATTAGGTCTTTCCAAAGAGCCACTTTTCCTTGTTGTGCTGCCACCCCATCCCCTTTCATCTGTTTCCCATTCATTACAGAGCAGAGATTTTAGCGTGGTTCTCGTCGGTTGGACTAGTTCGTGTTTACACGGGAATTTCGGCCGCGTTCAGGGGCCACTGTTTTGATCGAGTGGTTCTGGTCTGGTGCCCGGTGACCATTGTTGGTGCACGTGCGCTTCGCGTGTTTACGTCAGTCGCGGTAGTATTTAGGTCAGCTGTTTGGCCTTGCGGTACGGGTCGTTTAAGTTCTATTGTCCGTCCCTGCTTAGGCGTGTTTGTTGATGTCTTGTTGAGTTTTCTTTGGATTAACTTGGTTGCTGGTTGGAGGTAACGCGTTTGAGTTATAAATTCCAGTGTTATTGGTTTGTGATTTCTTTGGCCTTTTTGTTGGGGTAAACGTCTTTGAAAGTTTATTTTGAGAAAATCAACATTGTTCCAGATATTAGGTTTGTTACCCAGGTGTGCGTTAACATTTGTTTTGCGTTCTTAGCCGCCGGGTTGACAAGGGCAGTTTTTCGTTGTTACACATTGATGAGTTTGTGCTTGCGTTTTATTTGATTAATTCCACATCGTGTTGGAATTGAGTCAGTTTGGATATTGTTTTCATACAGGGAAAAATGTGGTTTGAACCACGTTTTTCTGGTCTGTCGTTTTCTTTTGAAGTTGTTGTTTCTAACGCTTTGAAGTGTTTAAAAAACATAACTGGGTATCTCCTTCGTTGGAATTTCAAGGGAAATAACTCAGCTCTGGCTAGTTATTGAAATTAGGATACTCGGTGTTCATTTGGGAGGAGGAAGTTAGTTTGCTTTACTTATGAGCTTAGATAGGGTTATCGGAGTCAGTTTTGTTTGGGCTAGCTTAGTGTTGGCAGAGTACTCTGACTGCAAATTTGGTTCGTGGAAGCATTTCTTTCTCTTGAGTTTGAAACGGTGGTTGGGAGATTGACTACACTTAGGCATAAAGTTCATATTTGTTGACTTTGTTGTTTTCAAATACTCTCTTGTCTTGTGAGACATACCATAGACTGTAACCTACGTTGGAGATTTGTTGGTTGTTGACTACACTTAGTCAAAATGTCGCACGTAGGACTTTGCAGTTCTCTTCCATGTTTTGGGAATATTGGCTACTGTTATTGACTACCCTTGTCATAGAGTTACATTTGTGGAACGTTACTTTCTCCGTCTTTCCTTCTGTGGGGAATACAGCTGCAATTTGCGGATTGGAGTTGCTGATACGTTGTGAGCTTACTCAATTTCGGTTCCCATTCTTGGAATTTTAACCTTTTGTGGTTCTATCTTGTAGGAAACTTGGACTTTGGATGAGATAATTGTTGGTGGACCATCTTGGTTCGTTGTGGTTCGTTGGATATTAGCCACTTCCTAGTGGTGTTTTGTTAGGGTTGTCCTTGCGTGTTTACTGACATCAAACCCTTACGTCATTTTCATTATTATCTTTCAGTTGGAGGTGGTCATTCTCTGTGAGGGTGGCGTCCGTTACCAGCGTGCTGGTGTTAACCTATGATCATTGATTTAAGATAGTTGCGTTTTTCCCTTTGGAATTTGGGATAGTTCTCTTCAAACAGAGAGACTATTCCGAATCTTGGATTTATATTCCTTTTAGTATCGTCCTGTACTATTAGGCTTGTGTGGGTTCAAATACCTTAAGTTGACATTCGAAGTAGGCGACCGTGTACTAAGTGCGATGTAGAACCATCACGTCGGAACTCGTGGGATTTCGTTCGTCAGAGTTCTGCGCTGGCTGTGCAATTCTTGTGTATCACTTAGTGATTCGGTGACTTCGCCTTCCCCCCCCCCCCCCCCCCCCCCCCCCAGTCTTGTGAGGTGTACTGTAAGTTATGGAAACACGTAGTCGAATAAGTGCGCCGGATCACACGGTTCTCAGACTCGTTGGTGCAGGAATCCTTACCAGGGATGGGGAGCCCCCATGACTCAGGCGACGACTGGCCCTACTACCCAGGTCGTGTTTTTTCTGGTGGGTTTTCGTCCCCAGTCACCGCAGTGTCCACAAACAGGAGATGACCCCTACCATGGGTCACTCTCTCCGAAGACCTCTGCCCACTCCGGTATGGGACTTCGCCCTCGCCGGATCTTCGAGTCGACTTCCGCTTTCGGCCTTCGACTATGCCTTCTCCTCCTGGGTACAGCGCATGGATCCTTTTATGTTGATGAGGAAGAGAGTGTAATGAAAGAGAGGTAAGAGAGAGAAGCGAGCGGGGGAGGAGAGAGAAGCCAAAGAAGAGACGATGTGGAGGGGGAAAAGGAAGAGAGTTAGGTGGGAAAGAGAGAAAGGGAGAAGAAGATGGAGGAAAGGAAGTGGGAAAAGGAAGACGAGTGAGAGGCGGAAAGAAGGGAGGGAAAAGGAATGGAGGAGAGGAGTGGTGGTTGGATGAGAGAAGGAAAAGAAGATGGAGATGGAGGAGAGGAGGTTGGAGAGAGAGGAGAAGGACACGGCGATGGAGTGAGGAGATGGGAGGAAAAAGAGACTGGAGCGAGGTAGTCGAGAGAAGTAGAGAACGGTTAGAAAGGGAGGCCAGAAACAGAAAGAGTTGGCCTCTTTGAGGCTCGGTTGGTGGTGGAAAAAGAAAGACTCCGGGCCGAATACCCCCTTGGGTTTTCCACAGTTAGTGGCACCCGAAACACAGTTGTGGTTGCATCCGAGCATGGATCTGGACCATCGGGAAATGCCAGATTTTCAACAGGGCGTGGTTATCTCGATGGCTCCACCCAAGTACATATGCCAGTGTACGTTTGCCAGCGATAATATAGACACCTACATCGAGCACTTTGAGGCGCGTTGCCGCTGCGTACAGCCTAAACGACAGAGTAAAGCCATTTACCTCATCAGTAGCCTGACGGGGAAGGCTAAGGAGGCGTTTGTAGACATTCCTCCGGAGTAGTTTCTATACCGAATTATAAGCGGCTCTTCGCGGGACTGCACGTGATTCCGAGTTCCTATAGAAAAGCAGTTTCGCTCCATGAGGAATACCTTCGCTGATGGAGACTTGTCACCCGTTTCGGGGGAGGAGGAAACGCTCTGGCGCACTAGGGGAATACTGGATTGAAGGCCTCAGTGATTGGAATTGAAGGAATGTTTCCTCTTGGTGCAAACTTCATTGAAATTCGGTATCTCAGGGAACTGCAGTTCAAGTTGGGTGAGGAGAACCAAAAGAATTCGCCGGGGGCATTCGAGGTTGCTGAGCTTCGCGATGCGCGTGTTCACTATCGCATGCCTGCGCAGGGATAATTCGGAAACCCGCCGATTGGGAGTCACTGTGATCCTAACCGTCGTCGCCCTCAGAAACGTTTTTCCAGCGATACTAGGAACATCGGAGCCAAGCCAAGCTTTGCTTCCTCTGTGGGGAAAAGGGGCTTCGTTCGGGATTGTCCAAGAGGATGGACAAGGCAAATCCCGATATCTCCACTTTTAGGGTGCATTTTGGAATGAGTGAGGTTCACGCCCAACATGCCTACTTCCGTCGGTAGTGTGTGGCAAGATAGTGGTAGCTATTAGGGAAACAGGGCCACAAGGGTCTTCATTGACGGTAGGCTGTTAGGCCATGTGATGCACCCTCGAGGGGAAGAATGCCAAGTGTCAGCAGAATCGAGTCATCCTTCAGGGCAAGCGATCTACTGTATTGGTAGGAGTCTCTACGCCATACTTTAAAGGGAAGGTGTGGGCAGTCGCCCTTCAGCGTCGGCGCGTATCCCTGCTGATTGGCAATTCAGTGTGCTTTGGGAGACGGTCAGCGTGGGAGATATCGTCAGAGTTGCCAGCAGAGGTTGTTTGTGGCTGCTCCACACGTTCCCAAAGACAGTGAGAGAGAAATAGAAAGAGGCATGAAACCCCTCCTGTAAGCCCCTGACTCAACATGACACCTTGAACATGGATCTCGACTGTTCACAGCATGCAAAAGAAGGTCCAATTCCTTCAACAAAATCCGAAGTTTGGTTGGGATGCAGAAAGGGACGGTCCCGCAGCAGGCGGTAGAGTTCGTGAGTCCAAGGGTCTGGTGCTCAGACGTTATACGTCACTCTTCCGTCCGCACTCAACTTGTCGTCGTAAGCCGAAGCGCTCTGCAGCACTGTCATGCGCCTAGGTCTCGATACCCCTATGGCAGGACATTTGGGGACGCGTCGAACCCTGGAGAGATCCATCAGGCTTTTACTGGCAGGTGTAGCAAAGGACGTCAAAAGATATTGCCGCAGCTGTGATAGTGTGTCAACGTACTACCGAAGGGCCGGAAACACAGGAGTTCCTTTGGGCACTAGTTCATTCATCGGCACACCGTTCAGTGCGGGAGTTGACCTGATTGGACCCATCCCTCATTCTGCATCCGCCGTGGTCACGTTTTGTTCTCGTCATGGGTAGACTATGCCTCACGAGGCTATCCTGAGGCTACCCCTATGTGGAGAGTGACGCGGTGACGTTCAGCGGGAAGCACTGTGGGAGATGTGGAAAAGGGGACCGGCATCCCTGACAAGGTATTGACCGAGCAGGGAACGCCAGTGTATCTCGAATGTCGATGTCTTGAGGGATAAATTTACTTCAATAATCCCCGAGAGACTACTACTCCCTACCTGCTCAGGCCAAACAGTTTGTCGAGAGATTCAATGGCACATTGAAGCAGTTGATTCGGAAACTGGCCCAAGAACAACAACCAAAGACTGGGACGTTCGTTGCCGGGGGTATGTTGCCTACGGGAAGTGAACAGAGAGAGTTGGGTTTTTCACCTTTGAGCTCCTTTATGGTCGGACTGTCAAAGGACCATGGCCATTCTGAGAGATCATGGGACCAAAGAACCGGAGCAGAGAACGAACAGAGGACACAGGCTGAAATACGTGCTGAACTGAAGGAAGGATCGACGCCACTTGTGAGTTGAGGCTATAGGAATCTTTCCAAGGCTAGGAAGCGTATAAGACTTACATATGACCGGAAGAACGCCAGAGATGGTTTTGAGCCAGATGACGAGGTTCTATTGCCGGTTGCCTTTACACCAGAACAAAGCTGGCAGCTGTCATGGCAAGGACCATTCAAAGTAGCAAAGGTGTAGGAGAATGGGGATTACGCCACAAGAGAGAGGCAAAGAAAGCTGGTACACGCAAATTTATGAAGAAGTTAGAGCAAAGGAAGTTTGCGGTGCTGGTTTTGCACCGTGGTCGGTGGAAGATGGGAGGGTTTATAGAGAGTCACCCCCACTGAGTTTCAACATTTCCTGCGTGGCTTCTATGTAAAGAGGGAACCCTGGGAGGATTGTGAGCTAGCTCAGTCTCTCACAATCGGATCAGCAGAAGAAGTAAGCGGTGAAGAGTCTGTGCAGAGAATATCAGGACATCCTCTCGACATTCCTCTGCGCGCATTTGGGAACATGCCCTTTGAAACTCGACCAGGATGACCCTATTCGGGGAAACAATTACCTTTGCCACACTCGCCAGATGGAGACGGTCAAGGAGAGGTACAGGCAATGATTCGGATGGGGCGTCTTTGATAAGATGCAGCTCGCCCTTCTCGTCACCGATTATGCTTGTGAGAAGCCAGACGGCAAAATGAGTTTTGTGTTTTGACTTTCGCCGCCTTGAACAAATATTGAAATTCGACGCCGAGCCGATGCCTGATGTCGACAAAATCTTTGCCAGCTGGCCAGAAGAGCCAAGTATTTTTCCAAAGCTCGATCTGGCCAAAGGCTATAAAAAATGGCAGATCCCATGGAACAGGCAGACAAAGAGGAAAACTGCTTCACTGGACCCTACGAAGGCCAGTTTCCAGTTCAGTGGTAATGCCATTTGGTCTCAAGACAGCGGAGGCCGTTTCAGTCGGATATGCGACTCATGTTGGAGCCCTCGAGTTATTCGAGGCGACACAACTTTATTGACGATTGCTGCTGGCTCACGGAGACGTGGGATGGACACTTGGAATCACTACGGATCATCTTCGCGGGCCTCCGACAGGTGCAACTGGCAGCAGCGACTCTACGAAGTGCCAGATCGGAGAGGCCGAGATTTCCTTTCTGGGTCCATGTGATCGCCGAAGGCTACATGCTGCCTGAACAGGACAAAAATTGCAAAATAAATGAAGCCCGACCTCCCAGGACCAAGAAGGAACTCCGATCATATCTCGGGTGGTGGGTGGGTACTACCGCAAATTTATCCTTCTTTCGCTGAGGTGGCCAAAAGCCTTGACGGGGGGACAAGACGGCACGGCCAAAAGAAACCGAAGTTCTTGTGTGGAGCCTGAAGATGCCAACGCATTCAAGGAACATCAAGGACGCCGTATCCACCAACCATCTGCAGTTGGGCTGACCCCAGTATGCCATTCGTCTTGAGGGGACTGATGCTTCGAGTGTTGGTTGGGGGCTGTATGCTACAAGTCAAGAAAGGGTCTGCTGCCCCGTTTGCCTTTGCGAGTAAGATGTTGGTAGGAGGCAGAGCTAACTACCACACCATCGAACAAGATTGTCTCGCAGTGGATGTGGGCTGCAGGCCGGTTTTACCCTTACTGTCGGGCGAGAGTAGTTTGTTCTGGAGACAGACCACCACCCCTGGCGTTTCTCATCGAATTCCGGCCTGTTAGCGTGTCTCATGGGATGGGCCATCGAACTGCAAAACTTCAGACACATACGGGAAAAATTACATCGTGGGGCTGATTACCTCAGCCGGATTGAGGTTGCTAGAGTCAAAGGTTCTGGAATGAAGAAAGTTATACATTGTATAAGTGTGTAAGGGTTGTAACAGAACATTTGGTGGCTGTGATAGACTGATGCCTCAGTGGCACAAGCCTCTTTGGTTGGGGGGTATTGGTCACGGACGTAAAATACTTTTGGTTTGGAAGTTTAATTCATTTCTTCCCAAACTGATGTAAAGTGGGTGTGGCCGTGAATCTTAACTACATTGGCCGTGTGTTGACAGTGGGTTATTCGTGTCATCCTTGTGTACGCTGGTCCGTGCATTTCGATCCAGCCTCCAATATTTCTTCTTTCAATTTTGTTTTTTTTCAGTAAAGCTTTCTTTGTTCTGTTCACTTTAATCGTTTTACACGTGGTATCAGCTGATGTCAGGTGACACAGGTGAGCTGTTTGATACTGGTTGCCATCTTGGTTTGGCGTGTGGTGAGGCACTCGCTTACGAACCTTGGAGTCGGAGAGATCACTATCTCTGCCAGCTGAGCCTTTGTCTGCTGAATCCACTTCGACGGGGGTTGCGTGGAACTGTCTTTCACCCTTCGGTGGAGGAAAGCTATTCATTTGCTCCTCTGGGAATCCTATTCCCGAACCAGCTGGAAAGAAGCACCGTTGGTCATCCCTGACCTGGTGCCCCTTTCATGGGGACCGTCACGGTGTTCGTTGTGGCTGCCATCCTTCATTGACAGACTGGGGAGGAGCGGAACCGTTTTCTTACCTCCGCCACCCGCCCTTTTTGGTAACTATATTGTCTTCTGTCTTGGGACTGTGTCTTGTTTTGTTTGGTTTTCTAACCTCAGTGGTCTTGCGGTTTTCTCTGCTTAATATGCTGTTGGCTGTGACTCCCCTTTTTTGTGTGTAATGTCAAAAGGGGATTGCCTGTTTGGAAGTGGTACTCGAGATATGCATTTGTGGTGATTGTAGTGGAACGCATTATCTGTAATTGCGTTTCAGAGTCTTAGCGGCTAGGTATTCGGTTACTTTGGACTAAGTTGAAAGTCTCTTACTACCATTTTGTCAATAGAAGCTGTATTTGTTGTTTTCTGAGTACTCAGTTCGAGTCAATGGCTTGTATTGCTTATATGTGATGTGGACCGGAAGTGTATAGTAAGTGTTAGTTTCATTTTCCTTGTTTTCGTAGAGACGAGACGGATTCGTGGAATGCATGAGCGTTCAACGCTTGACAATTAGACCACGGAGTGTGGGATGTCCGGCCGTGCTCGCCCGCATGTGGTTCCGTTCTCGTTGTGTCCTTGTCCTATTATGTTTGTTGTGGACAGACGTATGGATGGATTTTTGTTGGTTTTATTTATTGAGATTTTGACTAAGGAGTTATTCCTTAGTACCAGGCATTGTCATGGAATGGTTGTAAGGAATGCCATGTATACTGGTTAAAAGCAAAGGAAAAAGTGAAAGAAAGTTATTATAGTTTATTTACACCTCTTTTAAAATGACAAAGACAATTGTTGACCTTTTACGGCATTGTGTCCTTCCACACTGTCGCCACGCCGGACCAATATTACTAATAATAATAATTTTGGTTTTACTTATATTAAGCGCCTATTCTCGGCTAGAGGCCAAGCTCTAAGCGCCTTTACAATCCACACTCGTTTACACAACGGGCTGCCTAACCTGGGGTTTGCCGACTGAAGAGCTGCCAGCGGCGCTTCATTCAGTCTTTTCCCGTGCATTCCAGTCAGTATGTTCATATCGTCACTCATTGTCCTTCCTTACTTCATTCTTTCCGATTTCTCAGGCAGGGTGCATGCTGTGTGTAACGTGTCATCCATACCAAACGGCCAAACTGCCTACTCTTCCGAAAGTTGGTGTATGGGATTGTTCACGTGTGTGCAAGATGTTATGCGTGCGTTCACACACGGAACCTCGGTTTATAGTCTCATTCGAAGGATTTGTATGGGAAATGGAGTCGGAACCAATGTTAACTCCGAGGGAAAAATCCCCTGTACCGAAACGCCCCGGCGGAGGTTCGAACCCGCAACCCCAGGATCACCAAGATTACGAGTCCGGCGCTCTACCAACTGAGCTATTCCGGCTCCCGGATGATGCCAAATCAATTCAAGAGTGAAACTGCAGTCCGACAAAGATTTATTGGAAACAATTAAAAAAGGCAAATTTATTGTCTTTGAATGGACATGTTAATATATTACATAATATCTTGAAAAATAAAATTGAAATGGAAAAAGGGTAAGGGATGAGAAAAAGAGGGGAAGCGAGAGATCAAAAGATGAAACAGACAGGGGGACTGAACAAGAGATGTTATTGATTTTCCAATCCCGTATCCCATCCTTCTGTCTCTCCTCACTATGTTGCCACACACTGACAAGGACGATAGATAAATGACTTCTCATCTGGAGACTGATCTCTGCCGTAGGGCGGGAAAAATTTCGCCATTTGTTTCCGGCAGCTCCGGTCTTGGACTGGCTGAAGGACCAGCATCCCGGACCTGGCAGACGCCATCCGGTATCCAGGTACCAGTTGCTGCGCGAGGACTGTTGAAGGTGTGCCTCACCCTTCACTGGGACACCTCGCCTGGGATTGGAAGACTAGCCCACTGCGGGCTTCGCCCTTCTTAGGATCCACCTCCCACGGTGAACCTCCTCGGGCACGGAATAAGATGAGTCTTCAGTCGTGTGTGGTGTGGGTGTGGGTTTGGCGGCGTGTGTGTGGGCCTGAAGCCGGTCACTGATTCGTTTTTTTTTATTTTTTTTATTTAACCCTGACTAGGTCCTGTTTGATGGTTTTATTGTTTCTAGTACTGTCTTTCTTCTGTTTTTATGTTAATGCCTTTGTAGCGGTTTAGCGGGTTAGGTTGGGATAGTAGCGGGATCCCAGGATATTGGGGGTTTTTGGGTTTATTCAATTTACTTTGTCCCCTAAGTCAGTTAGTTCTGAATAGTGCTTTTCTCTTCTTGCCCTATTGTTTTTTTTTTCCTTTCATTTTCCTCTCTCGGCTGTTTTTTCCTCTTCTTTGTTATGACCAATACCCCATCTGGAGTGTTTAGTGTGAGTGAATGATTGTAATGTGAAGTAAAAATATTGTTGAAACCTCTTTCTCTTGTTGGTCTGGTGGTGTGAGGGATTGAGTGATCGCTCCGCTTCTGCCACTGCACATTTCCTGTTTAAGAACCCCCCTGTCAGGTGCACTCGCACGTGACAGTCATGGACACTTCACCAGCTTCTGTCTTCTTCTGTTCCCTTCGTTTCCTGGGGAGCCCACTGGCCACCAAAGTCATGGACACTTCACCAGCTTCCTCCAGTGCTGTTGGTGGTGTGTCAAAGTTTGGATGTCTGGAAATATATCCTCTGTGTTTTCTGCAGTGTCGTTGCTCCATCGTTTTTGACCCACACATTCAACAAGTGAGTCTTTGTAATCATACTGTTTCAGGTATGTGAGTGGGGTGGGTGATGGTGGTGGTGCGGGGTCGTGGTGGTGGTAAACTTTAACATCACACATTTTTTCAGCAGGTAAAAACATCAGAGTAAACAAACTGGCAGAATGAATACATTATTAGGATCTTTCCCATATTTGACAATGTCACTAAATTACAATGACCATAAAATCTGTGATAAGCGTTTTCAGCAATAAAGCCAATGTTTAAATGGACATTGTCCTGTAAGTCATTGCCTTTTAGAACTATTGCTTTAAATACTTATAAAGCCTTGTGGATTACATTATTTATATGCCGAAGTTGTTACAAATATAAAGTGACACTTGTCAAGAACAGACTACTTAATGCGATATCTGCAACTCAGGCGTAGATATGTGAATACATGTATTACGAAATGTAAAATGAAGCTAGATCGCATAATCAAATGCAATATCATGCATGCTACGTCAAAATCTCTCAAACTGATGACACAATCTTTCAGTACGCAAGCGGTCAGTTTTCGTTCTTTTTCCTTTTTTTTTTAAAGAGCTGTTACGGCAATATCTGACAGAAGGAGATCTCTGGATGAATCTTTCACCTTGAGAGGGACCCTCACAGCCCATCTGATAGGAAGAATCCAAGGTATGTTGATGACATGTTAACGCAAGATACTAAACATATACTGATCATATCACCAATATAATCTACAAGTGTGTCAAACCATACGGTGGCACACAGAACCTTACGACGGTCTACTGATCGGTATGGCCATGCAAAAGACCCCAAAAGCCTTGTAAACAATCCTCAGGGAAAGTGTTGAAAGAGGAAGACAATATAACAGAGAAGGTAGTGACAACATTTACAGAGTAGGTAGTGACAACATTTACAGAGTAGGTCGTGACAACATTGCAGAGTAGGTAGTGACAACATTACAGAGTAGGTTGTGACACATTACAGAGTAGGTAGTGACAACATTGCAGAGTAGGTAGTGACAACATTACAGAGTAGGTAGTGACAACATTTACAGAGTAGGCAGTGACAACATTACAGAGTAGGTAGTGACAACATTTACAGAGTAGGTAGTGACAACATTAATAATAATAATAATAATAATAAGGAACATTTAGTGCGCTTAATCTTAAACAAAAGCCCTAAGCGCTTACAGCAATAAGCCCTAACACACACACACACACACACACACACACACACACACCACACAACACACACACACACACACACACACACAAACACACACACACGCACACGCACACACCCACACACCAGCGAAGGAGCAAAAAATTATGTTTTGAAGAGAGTTGTTTTGAGGGAGGACTTGAAAGAAGAAAGACTGTTTGAGTTTCGGAGTGCAGAAGGAGATTGTTCCAGCAGGAAGGAGCCTGAAAAGTAAAAGAACGTTCACCAAGTGTTCTGGCCCGAAAACGAGGGATCTGCATAATGCGAGTGTCAGAGGAAGAGCGAAGCTGTCTGGAAGGAGTATAGGTCGACAGAAGTTTAGAGAGGTAAGATGGAGCGAGGCCATCCAATGCCTTGTAACAGAGCAAAGAAAAGAAAGTTTGTACTTGTAGAGTAGGTAGTGATAACATTACAGAGTAGGTAGTGACAACATTTACAGAGTAGGTAGTGACAACATTACAGAGTAGGGAGTGACAACATTACAGAGTAGGTAGTGACAACATTTACAGAGTAGGTAGTGACAACATATACAGAGTAGGTAGTGACAACATTACAGAGTAGGTAGTGACAACATATACAGAGTAGGTAGTGACAACATTTACAGAGTAGGTAGTGACAACATTTACAGAGTAGGTAGTGACAACATTACAGAGTAGGTAGTGACAACATTACAGAGTAGGTAGTGAACATTACAGAGTAGGTAGTGACAACATTTACAGAGAAGGTAGTGACAACATTTACAGAGTAGGTAGTGACATCATTACAGAGTAGGTAGTGACAACATTACAGAGTAGGTAGTGACAACATTTACAGAGACTCGGGCATGACAAGACAACGGGGAAGACAGATCGAACGATGGACTGACAACATTGCAGAGTAGGTAGTGACGACATTTACAGAGTAGATAGTGACAACATTTACAGAGAAGGTAGTGACAACTTTTACAGAGTAGGTAGTGACAACTTTTACAGAGTAGGTAGCGACAACATTTACAGAATAGGCAGTGACAACATTACAGAGTAGGGAGGTAGTGACAACATTAACAGAATAGGCATGACAACATTACAGAGTTTGGTAGTGACAACATTTACAGAGTAGGTAGTGACAACATTTACAGAGTAGGAAGTGACAACATTACAGAGTAGGTAGTGACAACATTACAGAGTAGGTAGTGACAACATTTACAGAGAAGGTAGTGACAACATTTACAGAGTAGGTAGTGATAACATTACAGAGCAGGTAGTGACAACATTACAGAGTAGGTAGTGACAACATTTACAGAGACTCGGGCGTGACAAGACAACGGGGAAGACAGATCGAACGATGGACTGACAACATTGCAGAGTAGGTAGTGACGACATTTACAGAGTAGGTAGTGACAACATTATTTACAGAGAAGGTAGTGACAACATTTACAGAATAGGTAGTGTCACGAAAAAGGTTTTTGTCCAGGGTAATATTCAGGTGGGGAGATCTTTCCTGTTCGTTTTTATTTCCCATCCGACGACAGAAACCCTAGCAATATGTTTTGGATCCTGTTTCGTTATTTCGTGTTCCAGTGTAGCCTTTCCTCCATCCTTCCCCCTCTATATAATCTGTTTTCATCATCCTCCCTCCTACCTGTAACTGTCCACGGGTTTCCACGAGGCCTCGCTGTGTCAGGTTTGACACGCATGCCTCAGTTTTCTCGAGATTCTCGTGTTTACTCACCCTAGAATCGAAGCTGACGTTTTTGTCGCGGTGTCGTCTCTTGGCACTTTGCGAAAGTCCAGCCTCGAGTCGAAGTCATACCTTCTCCCTGGTAGCGTTTTCGGGTTCAGCTTCATTGCTGTTTGATTTCTTCGTTGAAATCTTCACCTCACCCTGGATGTGCTATCCTTCATTGGATTGGGCATAGGGGTTTTGGTGGTTGGCGACTTGGGAGCTCTCTTCCTGCTAACCAGGGCTGGGGCTGTGGTCTCACGACCATTCTTTTCCTCGTCGGGAGAAGTTGGGAGGCCGGTGTTGGAGACGCTGGTTCTTCAGTGAGCAGAGCGTAGCACACGGCTAGCTTTTCACAAGCCTGTTGGTAAGTGACGTTTTGTTCCTTGAGATAGGCTTCTTTGCGTACTTTCCCACGGTTTAATGTAAAGTAAATCCACTTATTCAAATTCTAAGGTGGAGGTCAAATTCTTTCTATCGTTAGTTTCTCTCTAAAAGTTTTGCGTGTTTTGCTGGTTTTCGTCTGCTTCTTGTGCAGGGTTGTTTTAGTGTCCTGTTAAAAATCTCGTGAGTGCGAGATATTGCCGGTCGAGTATGGCTCACGCATAGAGCAAAAGAATAAGTTTTCAATGAAATTTAATGGCCGTCGTACTTTCGTAATTTTCCAATACTATTTGCTTTTGGTGGAGGCTAAGAGCCTAAGTCTTATTTTGTTGGAGAGTAAATTTTGACTCGTGAGGTGAACCGCGGTGTTTGGTTGAGGGCAAAATTTACCGGGGTTGGGTGTGGGACACTCGTCCACCCTCTCTTCCAGTCATCGTTTTCTCCTCCCCATGTTTTGTCCTTCGTTAATGCATAAATATTTGTGTGCATGGTTGCGAGTGAGTGTTCATTATAGCATAATCCATTTATATTTAAAATAGCAAAATGCCTACGGGTGATAGTTTGAAATATTTAGGTTTTTTTTATTTTAAAGAGAAGTCTGCCAGTGGTTTCTCACAATCACCTGTCGATTCAATTCATAATTCTTTCTAAAATGTTCCTACTACCTATGTTAGTTTTGGAATTGAATCGATGGATAAAATGTTAAGGAAGGTTGACTCGTGGCAAATTTAACAGGTTTGCATTAACATTTAATTAATTGAGATTAGGGCCTGTATCATGTGTGACATGACTTGACCAATACAAGCCCTCTTTTCCTTACTTCAGTATTTTATTTTCGATGGACGCCTACTCTTTCTTATTGGACGGACCTCATTTTTCTGCTTTTCATTCTTCTATCTGCTGCTTTCCTCCCTCTTATCTCCCTCGTACACTCTTCTTTTCTTTGGCCTCGACCAACTGACCACTACCCTCTGACACTGACCAAACTGGAATCATACTCCCAGCATGGTACTGACCCCAGCCTTAGGGCTTGTTTGTTTGTTTGCTTGTTTGGGGTTTCTCTGGTGGTTCGCGGTCTGGCTGATTCCTCTGAACTTGACAATTTGGTGGAGATGCCGGGGAGAGTGGTTTAGTTGGGTAGTCTGCCACCTTGCTACGGGCGCAGGATCCCTTTGTCTCGTTTTGTGATTGTGTTTAACGTCGGAGGTTGGCTGGGTAGGGCTTTAGAGGTAGGAAGCCCTTTTGGGGAGGAGAGTAGTGGGGAGGGGGAGTGGAGTCGAGTGTCCCTCGCCCTCTTACTGCCTTATTGCATACCGCTGCTCTCCTCGCCGTGTTGTGTCAATTTTAAAAAATAAAAATAAATAACCATTGATTTTCTGCAGGAAATACTTGGGTTGTTTTGTGTGTTTGCAGGATTTTTGCGATTGTTATTCTTCCCCTTGGGCGTTTAAATCCGTTACACCCTGTTCCTCGTTTAGGTGGAAGAATTTACATGACCTTTCGTGTTTGATTTTTTTTGTTGTTGTTCCTTGTTTATAAGTGGGACGCGTGAATACTTATTGTTCTTTTCCTGGGGAGTTGCTATTTGTGGCGACTTTTGTAACACCTTTTTGATCGTTTTGAAACTTTTTCCCAGTTTGTGGAAACGGCGTGTGTTAGCCAGCTTTTGTTGGTTAGTCGAGTCAGTCGCTTAAGCAAGATAGGCCTTGACTGATCGACGTGAATTGAATAATAGACAGGATTTGCGAGAAGCCTGTGTCAGGTTATTTGGTTCCTTGAAGAAAGACAACGCTTTGTTAGATAAGTCTGACTTGGACGGATTTGCTACTTTGTTTTGGGAAAAGAATTTCCAAACTGTTTGGCTCGTCATTGAACTTCAGTATATTTCGCTTTGGGGAAACATACTTCGGTTGATTTTGGGGTACTTGGGTTGATATTCTAACTTTATTGTTGGAAATACACCCGTGACTAGTCTTCTGGAACTTAGTGGGAATTCTTGGAGTCGTAAGAGAACTATTGTTGGGTAGATATCCCCACATTGCGCTGTCCCATAGCAGTTGTGTTCTTGATCACAGTTACGTGTGATCTTTCACAGCCTTGTTTGCCTGTGTGGGAGCATTGCATGATATTTCCTCTTGGTTTTCTTAGTTTGGTGGTCACTTAGTAGTGACAGTTCTCCAAGCTGGGTGTTGTATTGCTTCACATACAGTGGAATCTGTATTCTTCACCACGGCTCGACTGTTGTCCTCCTTTCGGGCACCTTTTTCCTGTTGGCGTTTGATTCCACGTCAAGTGACACCACACCATGGATCCTTCTGATACCCGCCCTATTACTCGTTCAATGTATAAGAAGTTAATATCGTTCCAGGCTTAGACAGTCCTGTAGTACAGGCAGCCATCCAGGAGGCTCGTCACCTCGTGTCCTCTGCCCTCGACGTCATCGTTGAGCCGAGGGTCAAGCTTCAGTGCTGGAGGCACATGCGACATCCTTCAACGGGTGGCGGGACGGGGTCCCCCGTTTTATGGATCGCCCTTCTTCGGTGAAGGCCGCTGCCTAAGGTTCTGCACTACACGGAACATCAGGCCCTCCTAGCAGTACCCGAGCTGTTCATGCCATCCTCTCTCTGGTTTGCACTGAGAACTCCCCATCCCCTCCAGTATCTCCACAGAATCCAGCCTGTTAGCAAGAGGCTCATGGGTTGGGCCATGGAGCTTCAGAGTTTAGCTTTTCAGTTCGTCACATTCCAGGAAGGGACAATGTAGAGGCAGATTACTTGAGTCGGATAGAGTGATCAATTCCTGAGTCCAGTTCTTGATAGCTGCTTTCACGTGCTATGGTTGAAGGTGTAACCAATAGTTGTTCGCGACTTGGTGTCGCATCCCGTTTTCCTCTCGGTTCGCTTTTCGCATTATTATAGTGTTCACTGTTTCTGTCATAGGCTGGGATAGTCTATGCCTCATGGCACTAGACTTTTTCGTCGGGGGGTGTTGTCACGAACAGGTTTTTGTCCAGGGGTAATATTCAGGTGGGGAGATCTTTCTGTTCGTTTTTATTTCCCATCCGACGACAGAAACCCTAGCAATATGTTTTGGATCCTGTTTTCGTTATTTCGTGTTCCAGTGTAGCCTTTCCTCATCCTTCCCCCTCTATATAATCTGTTTTCATCATCCTCCCTCCTACCTGTAAACTGTCCACGGGTTTCCACGAGGCCTCGCTGTGTCAGGTTTGACACGCATGCCTCAGTTTTTCTCGAGATTCTCGTGTTTACTCACCCTAGAATCGAAGCTGACGTTTTTGTCGCGGTGTCGTCTCTTGGCACTTTGCGAAAGTCCAGCCTCGAGTCGAAGTCATACCTTCTCCCTGGTAGCGTTTTCGGGTTCAGCTTCATTGCTGTTTGATTTCTTCGTTGAAATCTTCACCTCACCCTGGAGTGCTATCCTTCATTGGATTGGGCATAGGGGTTTTGGTGGTTGGCGACTTGGGAGCTCTCTTCCTGCTAACCAGGGCTGGGGCTGTGGTCTCACGACCATTCTTTTCCTCGTCGGGAGAGTTGGGAGGCCGGTGTTGGAGACGCTGGTTCTTCAGTGAGCAGAGCGTAGCACACGGCTAGCTTTTCACAAGCCTGTTGGTAAGTGACGTTTTGTTCCTTGAGATAGGCTTCTTTGCGTACTTTTCCCACGGTTAATGTAAAGTAAAATCACTTATTCAAATTCTAAGGTGGAGGTCATAATTCTTTCTATCGTAGTTTCTCTCTAAAAGTTTTGCGTGTTTTGCTGGTTTTCGTCTGCTTCTTGTGCAGGGTTGTTTTAGTTGTCCTGTTAAAAATCTCGTGAGTGCGAGATATTGCCGGTCGAGTATGGCTCACGCATAGAGCAAAAGAATAAGTTTTCAATGAAATTTAATGGCCGTCGTACTTCGTAATTTTCCAATACTATTTGCTTTGGTGGAGGCTAAGAGCCTAATCTTATTTTGTTGGAGAGTAAATTTTGACTCGTGAGGTGAACCGCGGTGTGTTTGGTTGAGGGCAAAATTTACCGGGTTGGGTGTGGACACTCGTCCACCCCTCTTCCAGTCATCGTTTTCTCCTCCCCATGTTTTGTCCTTCGTTAATGCATAAATATTTGTGTGCATGGTTGCGAGTGAGTGTTCATTATAGCATAATCCATTTATATTTTAAAATAAGCAAAAATGCCTACGGGTGATAGTTTGAAATATTTAGGTTTTTTTTATTTTAAAGAGAAGTCTGCCAGTGGTTTCTCAATCACCTGTCGATTCAATTCATGATTCTTTCCTAAATGTTCCTATACCTATGTTAGTTTTGGATTGAAATCGATGGATAAATGTTAAGGAAGGTTGACTCGTGGCAATATTTAACAGGTTTGCATTAACATTTAATTAATTGAGATTAGGGCCCTGTATCATGTGTGACTGACTTACCATACAAGCCCTCTTTTTCCTTACTTCAGTTGAATTTAATTCGTGACGCTATCTTTCTTATTGACGGACTCATTTTTGCTTTTCATTCTTCTATCAGCGCTTTCCTCCCTCCTTATCTCACCTCGTACACTCTTGACTTTCTTTGGCCTCGACCAACTACCACTACCCCTCTGACACTGACCAACGTGGAATCAACTCCAGCATGGTACGACCCCAGACTTAGCTTGTTTGTTTGTTTGCTTGTTTGGGGTTTCTCTGGTGGTTCGCGGTCTGGCTGATTCCTCTGAATCCCGGGCCTACCTCCTCCTTGGCCCTGCGTGCCTGGGGAGAGCGCTGAGGCGACGGCACAGGAGGGTGCTGTGACCTCCCACTGACGGCTGGAAGTCCCGACTTCCATCAAGACATCATTGGCTTGGACTTGGTTGACACAAGATGAGTGTACGGTCGGAAGTGTCTGAGTGGAGTGGTAGTGGTCCGGCCCCTCTGTCTCCTCTGCGTTTTTTTTTTTTTTTTCCTTTATTTTTTTTTTTTTCTTCTTCCTGAAAATTCAGGCCCGTGATGTGACCATATTTAGATTGTCTCTATTTCTTCTTTTCTTTCTAAGGGAAAATATAGTTTTAATTTGGGGCATCCGGGACGGGTGACTTAACATTGTTTTCCTTTATTATTTATTTTTGACCCCTATCTAGATTAATCTCTCTGTATCTCGCTCTTCTTTCCTTCCTTTCTCCTGTGTTCTCTCTGTCCTCTCTCTCTACCAGTGTTCCCACCCCCATTTAGTGTGGCAGTGTGGTGTGTTGTAAGTGCAATAAATATTGTCTTTGAGTGTATGTCTGGGTTCTGGCTTTGTGGTGAGTGTGGGATGGGTGCCTGACTCCACTCTCCCTGTGGTTCGGACCGTCGGGACCCCCCGTACTTGACAGGTAGTGACAACATTTACAGAGAAGGTGTGACAACATTTACATCATAGGCAGTGACAACATTACAGAGTAGGTAGTGACAGCATTTACAGAGTAGGTAGTGACAACATTGCAGAGCAGGTAGGGATAACATTTACAGAGTAGGTAGGGATAACAATTTCAGAGTAGGTAGGGATAACACACAGAGTAGGTAGGGATAACATTGCAGAGTAGGTAGGGATAACATTGCAGAGTAGGTAGGGATAACATTGCAGAGTAGGTAGTGACAACATTGCAGAGTAGGTAGTTTACAACATTTCAGAGTAGGTAGTGACAACATTTCAGAGTAGGTAGTGACAAAAATTGCAGAGTAGGGAGTGACAACTTGCAGAGTAGGTAGTGACAACATTGCAGAGTAGTAGTGACAACATTGCAGAGTAGGTAGTGACAACATTGCAGAGTAGGTAGTGACAACATTGCCGAGTAGGTAGTGACAACATTGCAGAGTAGGTAGTGACAACATTGCAGGTAGGTAGTGACAACATTGCAGAGTAGGGAGTGACAACATTGCAGAGTAGGTAGTGACAACATTGCAGAGTAGGTAGTGACAAAAATTGCAGAGTAGGTAGTGACAACATTGCAGAGTAGGTAGTGACAACATTGCAGAGTAGGTTTGTGACAACATTGCAGAGTAGGTAGTGACAACATTGCAGAGTAGGTAGTGACAACATTGCAGAGTAGGTAGTGACAACTTGCAGAGTAGGGAGTGACAACATTGCAGAGTAGGTAGTGACAAAATTGCAGAGTAGGGAGTGACAACATTACAGAGTAGGTAGTGACAACATTACAGAGTAGGTAGTGACAACAATTACGATAGGTAGTGACAACATTACAGAGTAGGGAGTGACAACATTGTAGAGTGGTAGTGACAACATTTACAGAGAAGGTAGTGACAACATTACAGAGTAGGTAGTGACAACATTACAGACTAGGTAGTGACAACATTTAAACTAGTGTGACAAAAATTTAGATAGGTAAAATGGGACAACATTTACGAAGTAGTAGGAAAAACATTTAAAGAGACTTTTTAGATGGCAAGAAAGACAAAACCCGGGAAAATTTGAAGAGAACCAAATTACGACGACTAAAACATTCCAAAGAGAGTAGGTGACGAAATTTTCAGTAGGGGTGAAAAACTTTTCAAAAGGAGGA
>JAFLJL010006048.1:0-22194 GCA_018398815.1 Conus ventricosus | reverse complement strand
AAATTTAAACAATACATGTACCTTAAAGGGTATCATGCAGTCATCCATTCTCGTTAATTTGAGCCGTATTTCGTGCATTTCAAATACGAATTAATAGATTGGATATTTTCCAAACTCACCATAAACCGGATCTTTGGGTAGTTCTACTATCTACATTCAAAAGCGCTTCAGTGCATATAAATGAACTTTTTCAATTTAGGCACAAATCTCGAATGCCTATATTTCTACTCCATATTGCAGCATTGGCTGCAGCAGTGAATCAACGAGATTTGTTAAAACACTGAACGAATTGCAATCCAACTTGTATAGAATATGAAGAATAATAGTGACTGCCTTTTTCGCTCTGTTTACTATATCTTGAGGAGAAAATTCAACACTAAATTGGGGTTGTGACGTAAGTACCAAGATATTTGTAACCATTAACCACAAGTATTCTCTCGCTTCGAAGTCCGGGTTTCTTTTTTTTTTCAGTACGTAGCAGACATCTCCTTTTACGAAAAAACGACAATATTTGTCTTATATTAACTTCCAGCTTGCTTGCTGCAGAGTACAAATCATTTCTTGGTCTCTGGAAACTAACCATTGATACTGATAGAAACATAATGCCATCAGGAAAAAGCAGCATAAACAAATTTGCACGGTCAAACGTTATTCCATCTCGGCCATTATCAGTTATTTCCAAGGCTAATAATTCATCGACAGATAGAGAAAATATACTGGGCTAGAAACGTCTCCTTGTTTAACCCCGCTTACGCTCATAGACAAACTCAGATAATTTTGCTTCTGATCTTCTTTTTGCTTTTGCGTTACAATAACTTTTTATGCAGCAACACAACTTACCCTTTCTTTCTTTTTTTCTTTTTTCCTTTTTTTTTAACAAAATAGGTCATATTCATTTTTGATAACTTGAATCAAAAGCCGTTTTCAAAGTCAACAAAAGCAGCATGTAACATCTAATAATTGCAAATTGTTTTGGAACAGCAGCAGTCTACGTAAATAATATCCTCTGTTAAACCCTGCCTGATGTTCTCCAGTTATATGTTCTGACATACCCACTCATGCAATCTATTATTAATAACAGAATTATAAAGTTTGCCGCAGATATTACACAAATTACCTCTATAATAATTCACGTTGTTATCCTCGCCCTTTTTAAATAAGGGTAAAATTATGGATGCTTTATACACACACACACACACACACACACACAACACACACACACACACACACACACACACACACACACACACACATACACACAGAGAGAGAGAGACAAGACAAGACAAGACAAGACAAGATTCTTTATTTACGAGGATAATAGATAAGCACTAACGTGCTTTTTTACATCCAGTCCTCGCCCTGAGTAGGGACTACAACATGCAGTGAAATCAATTAATGTAAGAAATCAAAGAAGCAAGCAAAGCGGTCATGTAATCATAGAGGAACATCAAATGAAAATAGAAGATAAATGAAAACAAAACAAAAAATAAGAAGAATAATAAACAAAACAACAACAAAAAATAATAATAACAAAAAAATAAAATAAAATAAAAATGAGAATAATAATAATGAAGAGGAAGGAGAGAGCGGCGCGGGGGTAGGGAGTGAGGTGGGCTGGGGAAACATATGTAAGTGTACTACAACGTACAAGATTGGCATGTATGAAAACAGACAGTGAAGTGAATATGACACAGAGAGAGAGAGAGAGAGAGAGAGAGAGAGAGGAGAGAGAGAGAGAGGAGAGAGAGACAGACAGACAGACAGACAGACAGACAGACAGACAGACAGACAGACAGACAGACAGACAGACAGACAGACAGACAGACAGACAGACAGACAGATGGACTGACAGATAGACAGACAGACAGACAGACAGAGACAGCCAGACATACAGACAGACATCGATAGAGGCAGAGACAGAGAGAGAATGAGACATATACACATAGAGAGAAAGAGACAGAAAGACAGACAGAGACAGAAAGACAGAGACAGACAGATAGACAGACGTTAAATTAATCTAGTTCCATATGAGGGCAGAGGTGGTCTAATTGTGAGAATATCTGGACCGAGTGGTGAAGCCAAACGATGTTGGGATGTGGAGAGCGTGATAGCGTGTTCTTCACTGGTGTTCAGAATGCATGTACCTCGGGAAATCAATCGCCGAGCGAAGGAGAATGCCAGAAAAGACAGACGTAAATTCATCCTTGAACTCAGAGAACCCCCCGAAACAACGCCGGACAAAGAAATATGAACACACTGTGCGACAGCACAAGATCATTATCTGGCAGAACGAACAATATCACACACAATCATTGAAAAAAACAAACATGGCAAGAACATCACCAACAAGACTGAACAGAGAGCAAGATGGACGGAACACTGAGGAAACCTTGAACCTCCACCACCAACACCACCACCACCACCCTCCGCCTGAGCCTCCAGATATACTGCCAGCAACCCGGCCTATAGACGTTAATACCAACCATTCACGCAAGGTTGATGTCCCCAAAGCCACCAATTCCCTCACAACGGGCAAAGCAGCGGGCCCGCGGATATACCACCTGACTCGCTTAATGCCAATTTAGCAAAATCGCCTGAGAATGCTGCACCCACTCCTGTAGAAAGTCTGGGGAAGGGGGGGGGGGGGGGAAGAAGATCAGAACAGGTGCCCCTGAACACCACCGAAGTGACCCGGCAGCAGTTGCAGCGTCTCCCTCTGCCGTCTTGCGTCACGACGCAAATGATCATAACAAGGGGACGCTAATTCACATTGGCTCCGCCACTTGGCAACATTGTCGTCAATATAATAACCTTAGTGTGTGGTGTCTTGCATGTCTTGGATCAGAATAGACACCGCTGGATTCCCCCCCCCCCCCTCCACACACACACACACACACACACACAACTAGCTCGGCAGCAGTGCAGTGTCTCGTCTGGTGGTTGCCTCATGACGACGTAATACTGCAGGTGTCTGTGAACTGCCTGGGCCGGGGTCACTGGACATGTCGAATGTGGCTGTGGATTGGGAGCCGGTGTGAGCGATGTGGCCTGAACGATGGGACAGCGAACAAACAGTCAAAGGCCCAGCGAACAAAGAAGGAAACACAACACGTCTGTAGCGTGTACAATGCTGATAATGATGCTCCTCTTCCACCCTTCTCGTCGTCCCATTACTACTATTACTGCTACCCCCCCCCCCCCCCACCCCCTCACCCCCAACAACACCACACCACCACCATTACAACTACTACTATCAAGTACTACTACTTCTACCACTACTACTACTACTACTACTGCTGCTGCTGCTGCTGCTGCCACTACTGCTACTACTACCACTCCTCCTCTACCACTACTTCTACTACCGCTACTACAATACTGCTGCTACGGCTACTGCTGCTGCTGCTGCTGCTGCTACTATTACTACTACTCCTCATCCTCCTCTTCCTCCTACTATTACTACTGCTACTGCTACTATTGCTACTGCTACTGCCGCTACTACTACTACTACTACTCTACTTCTTCTACCAGTACTACTGCTACTACTACTACTACTAGTACTACTACTACTAGGACGTTCTCCCCGTTCTAACCACTTTTCACTGTCAATTGAATGCACGCTCCAAGAGAACAGAAAACGCACACCTGATTAGCACACCGCTTCTCTCCCTCCCTTCTCTTTATTCCCCTTTCGTCCACCCCCCTACCTCCATCTCACCCCGTTACCCCCGCTCCCTCCATCTCACCCCGTTACCCCCCCCATCCCCATCCACACACCCTCACCACACCCTCCCATCACACCTACAGTCCCGTCTCATGTGCACATGTATGCACATAGCGAAGTGTGACACGCCACGACCGATCACTCCACGCACAAACACAACCGCTCACTCGCCTTACAAATGTACTTTCTTTCCGTTGCATTTTCAATATGTTACGGATCGAAATGAATAACTAAGAAAACACCATACATTTCTGTATAAATACCAGATAAACGTTCTGGTACATACAACTAATTTTTAAAGAATGCAGCCTTAATATTTGGCAGAAAGGTGTCTTTCAAAGGGAGGTTATCCCGTAGGGGTTTTGAATGGGCGTCTCTCTTTGAAAACCCTACTCGATTACTTCCCTGAGTAGTCTTTTCTGGCCAGCAGTGTTTAGTCGTCTCACACGGGCGGGAGCATCCTAATCTATGACATCCCCTAACTCCCCGATCCCCCTCGACCACCCCACTCCCTACAACATGCAAAATGCACACACACACACGTGCGCACGCGCAAAACACCACACAACACAAAACACAACAACACACACACACACACAGAGACACACCACACACACACACACACACACACACACACACACACACACACACATGCTAGTGCGCTCACACACACACCACACAACACACACAACACACACACCGCGCGCCGCGCGCGCGCACGCACGTACGCACGCACTCATGCACCCACCCACCCACCCACACACACACACACACCACACACATATACGCACGCACGCGCGCGCGCTGCGCGCACACACCACACACACACACACACACACACACACACACACACACACACAGAGTCAAGAGAGAGAGAGAGAGAGAGAGAGAGTACAAATAATGGTGCGTCTTCCACAATAAAGAAAATGCGCGCAAATCTATAAAAAAAAAAAAAAAAAAAAAAAAAAAGAAGACGAAGAAGAAGAAGAAGAAGAAGAACAACAACAAACAACAACAACAACCAACAACAACAACAACAACAACAACAACAACAACAACAAGAAACAGAAACAGAAGAAACAGAAACAGAAGAGAAACAGAAGGCGGCACAGAGCAACGTTAATTTATGAAGGCAATACAACCTCTTACCCATTTCGAGGGAAGCAGACGACACATTATAGTCAGTCGCGGCAACATCATACAACAGCCACCAAAGCGCCAGGTCTAAACATGTTCCATCGGCACTGTCCCCTCTCTGACTGCCTTTTCTCCACGTTTTACGATGTTTTATTGTTCATTTCGATACAACAGATGGAAACTACACTCCCCGTTCGTAAAAACAAAGATCTTGAAATGCTTGGTCCACTTTCTGGCATGTCGTAAACACACTTATGCTGGTTTAAGATTTGTAGCATTTAAAAGAACTGAGTCACGTCAGTTTGTAGGAAAATTGTCTTTTTCATTACGATTTTTTTTCCTCGCAAGTTTTGGCCATAGATTTTGTCAGGTAAATGATGAGATTGTGTGCGACGTGTACAACATGCGCGGACGTCCTGTTTCCATACGTAAGCTTCTACTTAACCATTCATGTCCACAAACTACGAACAGCTGGGATGTGTGTGTGTGTGTGTGTGTGTGTGTGTGTGTGTGTGTGTGTGTGTGTGTGTGTGTGTGTGTGTGTGTGTGTGTGTGTGTGTGTCCGTGCGTGTGTATACTTGCATGCACGCGTGCGCACGTGTGTGTGTGTGTGTGTGTTTGTGTGTGTGTGTGTGTGTGTGTGTGTGTGTGTGTGTGTGTGTGTGTGTGTGTGCGTGCCAACATGCTTGCGTGCGTGCGTGCGTGCGTGCGTGCGTGCGTGCGTGTGTGTGTGTGTGTGTGTGCGTGTGTGCATGCGTGCGTGCGTGCGTGTGTGCGCGCACGCGCGCGTGTGTGTGTGTGTGTGTGTGTGTGTGTGTGTGTGTGTGTGTGTGTGTACGCGCGCGCGCGCGCGTATTTTGTTGGATCTAAAGAATACATCTCTGGTTCAGTGATCTGTAAACGTTCTGCTAGACAAGTCGAGAGCTTTGCTCTGTCTGTATCTGACTTCACAGAAGACTGGAGGCGGCCGTTTCTCTTGCAGGTCAGTCAAACGTGCTGCCTCCACTGCTACGTCCTGGCAGGACAGAAGCAGGACTACCATCGTGCACGACACATCGCCATTGGTCCTGTCTGCCATGTCTGCGTCGTGCCTGTTCTGATCCAACATGCGCAGGAATCTTACCTACCGAGCACCTTTCTGACGACTACAGTTGATTGGTCACGGAGAAAACGTGTGTGAGCACACGCACACACACGCGCGCGCGCTCCATAGGGCGCAACTACGTCTTTACAGAAACAGCCCTTCCTCTCCCATCAATTTACCAATACCGGCGACTTTGACCTCAATTCGCCACGGCAATGAAGTGAAGAGGAAACAAGAGACTGAGGCCGCCATGAGAATGCGAATGAAGGGCAGAGAACAGGGAAACCTTCATTCTGGCTCACTTGCTCCTCCACCGAGTTTTTGGGCGAAAGTGGCCTAAAAGCGCCTTTTCCTGTTCTCTGACAAGTAAGACGTCAATAACCAAAAAATAACGATTATCTACAAACAAACATACTGTGCAGGGGTATCCGTTTTAATACTAATTTACTAAAGTTTTCAGAGAGTAGCGTAGGGGAAAGTAGCCGGGACTGAACACGCCCCATAGAGTAACGTAGGGAAAAGCAGCCGTGACTGAACGCGCTTCATATACAAACGGTGTCTGTTCCCACGGCTGTCAACTCTGTCAGGGCGGGTGTCAACGGCCCTGCTTGCAGGGGCTGTAAGCTTTTAATTGCTAGTTGCCGGCCTACCTGCCCAGCACTTGGGGGGTCACAAAATATAGCTGCAGTTTTAGAAACAGTGGGGATTCTAAGTTAAAAAAATTTTTTGAATCAAAAATACTTTTCAACAGCTTTTAGTTTAAATTGTGCGGAAGACTTTGGAATAGCTACAACTTTATTATAACCAACCACACAAACACTAACAACCACACACACCACCCACACACAACCCACGCACGCACACACACTACAACCCCCCAACACCACACACACCACACACCACACGATGCACGGCTAGTGAACACAGGCAGGCGGGGGGCTCTTTTTTGAAAATTGGTTTCCTTGTTGTGCCCAAAAAAACAAAAAACCCCTCCCTCGGACTTACTGCTTTCTTCTTTACCTGGCCAAGTGCGCCGGGGGCAACTTGCCCTTTATTGTGCAGCAAATGTTGCAATATTCTAGATGCCCGTGGCCTCACGCAACCATAACTCCCGGAAAGGGACCCGGCCCATTTTGCCATGGCTTCTAATGGGAGGACGTGCTTTTTTTACAGAGGAACAACTTCTTGTTATGGAGGATATAGAAATCACAAGCTTATGAGGGATTTTAATAAACAAAAAAAAAATTGGGGTGACGCTTTTTTTTTACCTTGTAACCAAAGAGCATATTGCGTTTTGGAAGGGGGGTGAAAAAAAAAACGAAAACTAACCTTTGAGAACACACAGCTACCTTGAAAGTTTGTTGGTTCCACAAAGAGATTTAGAAAGAGATTTTGGGCAATATTACGAAGAGATTTTGATGGCTTTGTAATCTTTGCTGTTCAAAATTTTTCCATTTTTACAAAGTGGTGCTCTTTTACAAAACTTAGCGAAAGAAAACTATCCATCAGCTCGATTATGGGTCACTCCCTTGAAAGGCGCAAACAATTTTTTCAAAGATCAAAACCAACTAGACTGCGTTTTTTTTACGAACGCACATGAATATTGATGACTCATATCAAGAAAACTGATGCAGCTTTCAAAACATTTTTTTATTGCCCAAAATTTTAAACCTTAACTTTGGGCACATGATTTGTTTTGCTAAACGAATTTATTGCAAAGTATCGCAGCAAAATGATGAGTTTCGAACTTTGGCAAAATTAGCCCAAATTTCTCTTTAGTACATTTAAACAAAGGGGGTGGGGTAGTGGGTGGCCCACTATTCTTCAAAAAAGCTCCATTGTTTAAACAAAGGTTATAACTGGCGTTAAGACCCAAAAAAAAGCTCGCCAAAAGCAGTTTTTTTTTTTAAAAAAACCCCAAAACTCTGCCCAATCCCGGCCCCAAACCCGGAAAAAAAAAAGGGGAGGGGGGGTGTGGTAAAAACTTTTTTTGGCAGAAGGGAAAGTTTAATGAAACCTTTGTTGGGGAGGCAACGCGGTGAAGTTAGCCTTGCTGACTGTACAAAAATAGCCGTCATGCTGTGAACCCTTATTTTCGTGGCAAGAGGATGCAGTAAATTAGCCTTGCTGTGTACTATAAAAAACCGTTCATGCGGTAACCCCTATTTATAGTGAGAGGGTACAGTAAAATCCCCTTTGCTTAAATAGCCTTTTCATGCTGTGAACCCCTTTTTTTAGCAGCAAGAGGGCTGCGGTAAATCCTTTTGCTATAAAAACCCGTTCATGCGGTGAAAGCCTATTTATGTAGAAAGAGGGTACGGTAAAAAATCCCCCTTGCTATAAATAGCCGTTCTGTGTGAACCCCTTATTTTAGCCAGGGGGCTGGGTAAAAATCCGTTGCTATAAAAAAACGTTCATGGGGTTGAACGCCTTTTATAGTAGCAAGGGGTCGGTACCCCTGTATTTTTTGTGGGGACACTAAGGGAGGTAACTCCTGCCCCCCCCACCCCACCCGCACGTTCCCCACCCCCCCCCACGCAGCCATTAAGTACCCTCAAGTCATTAAAATATCCCAAGTCACCCCAAAGTTTTTTCCCAAAGTCATTTAAAAGCCCCTCAGTCATTCAAAGTCATCCTTAAAGCATTCAAAAAGTTTTACTTAAGTCACCCCAAGTCATTCAAAAGTCACCCCTCAAGTTATTCAAATCTCCTCAAGTCTTTAAAAGTTTTATTTAAGTCATCTTTAGTCCCCCCCAAGTACCCCAAAGTTCTTACCAAGTTAACCTAAGTCAAACAAAAGTCATCCTCTAAGTAAAAACCAAGGTCTTTTTTAAATTTATTTTATTTTTACAAAAAAATACATCTATTTTTTTATCTTAAATAGAGATGCTAATATGTACCACACCCCTAAAAAAAAAGCGATTTTGGGGGGTTTTTTGTTTTAACCCCCCTTAGGGGGGGATCGGTCACATAGATCTTAATAAAGGGTCTTACATCCTAAGAAAAACCGCATTGTTTCGGGGTCTTGGAAAAAGTCTTTTTAGACTCCTGTTTTTTATTTTTGCTTTATCTTTTAAAATACGCCATGATTATTTTTAAAAAAAAATTTTAAATATTTTGCTTTATAAATGGAAAAAATATCTTTTGTTTGAGGGTTTTGGCGTGCAGTTGTTTTTTTGTTTTAAAACGGTTCAGATTTTTTTTTTTGCTTTTTTTTTGGCTCCCATTCTTTATATTTTTTTAAAACCCGAAATAACTGCCCCCAACGCCAATGGGCCAAAAATGGAACATTTTTTAATTTCAATATTCCTAAAAGACTTTGGCGCGGGGGCTTGTTCAATGGAGTTTTTATAGCGGGCATTGAATCAACTTGTTTGGCGCTGGGGGGGCGGTATGTTTTCATGATGGTTATATTCTTTAAATTTAAAATTTTTTTGTTTTTTTTTTACTTGCAATTTTTTTCCCTCTTTAAACGCCCGGGATGGGGATGCTTTTCACGGTCCCCCCTGGTTCAGTGTTTTTGCTTTTTTTTGGGCTGGTTATTTCTCCACCTGATTCAATGTTTTGATTCGATGATTTTCTAGCTCGTTCATTTAAAGGGGAAAACAAAATCTATATGTTAAAAGTTAAAAAACCCTGATTATGGCGAAACAATTTTTCCAATCTGTGTTTTTTGACCCCCCTAGGACTCATGACTTTGTTAAAACTGGATCTTGCGTTAAATCATACGAAAGATTTGTTCAAATCTGGGGGCAAATCTACTGCTATTTAGTTACAATAGAACCGTTTGCCCCCCTTTTTTCACCTTCTAGCCCCCGCTGCGCTTATACCTGTTTGAAACTTTAAAAATGTCTTGCGGCGAATCTGTTAAATCTGTTCAATGCAAATTTTCAGTTCCGAGGAATGTTTTTTTTTTTCCCCCGTCCCAAAGAATAAAACCCTCCTTTGGGGCAAAACAGTTTGGGGCCAAAAATTTGGTCTTATAAGTTGGGGAAAGGTTTTGGCCGCCTTGTACTTAGTGTCATCATGTTATTTTTTTAAAAAATTTAATTATTTTTTTTATAAAATGAGCCCCGAAAAAACTTTTCCCAACCTTGTATCCATTCGTTTTATTGGGGGACTAAGTGTGGGTCTCAATGCTTGGTAAAACCCTGTTAAGAATTAAACCAGCATTTTGGCAAACTAATTTTGAGGTTCGCAAAGTGTTTGCTATCATTGCGCTTCGGTTGCCACGAAAGATTTTCTAGCCAAGCAAGGAAAAATTCCAGACATATAAATTGTAAAAAAAAAAATTTTTTTTAAAAAAGGCCCCCAAAAAAAAGGGGGGGTTTAAGCCCTTTTTTAAAGGGGGGTTTTTGTGTAAACTACGGGAGCGGGAGAGAAAAAGACTAACAAATTGGAGCAACTAGCAGTGCACAAGAGCCTTTAAAAGCAGGACGAGATTTAATTTTTTTAAAAGAAACGAAAAAAAAGGGGGTAATTAAATTTAAAAAGTTTATAACAAAAACATATACGAAAGGCAAAAAGGCCAAAACCCCCCAAAATTTTCCCCTTTTTCAACCCAAAAAAAAAAATGCGAAAAGGTTTTTGCCTTTGGTTTTATTTTGATTTTTTGCCAAAAGGTAATAAAAAAACAAAAATAACCCCCAAAATTTGGAAGGGCAAATCAAAACAAAACGGGAAAAAAGGGGGAAAAAAAGCAAAGGAATTTATTAACAAGCTTTTTGGAAAAAACCTCCCCCCCAAAAAACGAACCAAAATTTTTTTAATAAAACCCCCAAAAAAAACAAAGATTTTTATTCCCCTAAGGATTAACGAAAAAATTTAAAAAAGCCAATATTACAAAAATTTGTGCGGCCATTTAAAACAAAATCCGCGTTTTTTGCCCTACAATGATTAAAAGGGTTTTTAAACCCCGTGATTTAATTATGGGAAAAAAAATTTTAAACCATAAAAAATTTTGGGGCATAGATTACCTTAAAGACTTCCAAGAAATAAGGCTTTTCAAATTTAACAAAAGTTGTGAAAAATTTTTTTTTAAAAGACCCGGAGGATTCTTTTTTCGCAAAAAATGGGGAGAATCCCCCATTTTGGGAATAAAAAGAAAAAAAAGGGTTTTAAAACCTACAAACAATAAAAAAAAAAAAATTTTTTGGGGGAGGGACCATCCGGCAAACATTTCCCGTTTTAAAATGGTACCCTTTTTTAGGGGGGGGGAAAGGGGGCCCGCCGGGGAATTTAGGGATGGACCCAAAAAAAAAAAAAATTGTAAAAAGGAAGCCCGATTATTTACGAACTTCCCAAAAAAAACCCCAAAAAAACCTTGTTTTGGGCCCCCGGGTTTTTTTTTGGGGTTTTTAAAAAAATTGGAAAAATTTTTTGAAAATTTTTTTCCCCCCTGTTTTTTTAATTTAAGGAATTTCCTTGCAAAGAAATTTTTTCCCCCAAAAAAAATTTTTTTTTAAAATATTTTGTTTAAAAATTTGGGGATTCCCTTTTTTCCAAATTTTTTGTTTTAAAAGTTTTTTAAAAAAAATTTTTGTTTTTTCATTTTAAATTTTTCTTTCCTAAAATTTTTTCCCTTTTTTTTGAAAAATTTTTTTAAAAGGGGTTTCATTTGTTTTTTCACAAAAACCCAAAATTTTTTTTTCCAAAAATTTTTTTTATCGGGAAAACCCCCCAAAATTTTAAAATTAAAAATTTTTAAAAAAATTTGTTTTCACTTTACCTTTTCCCCCCTTTTCCTTTACTTCCTTTTTTTTTAGGAAAATTTTAAAATTTTTTTAAAAAAAGGGTTTTTAAAATTTTTTTGGCCCGAAAGGGGGGTTTATTTCCCCAAAAAAAAGTTGAATAATTTTTTTTTAAAAAAAAAAGGGGGGTTTTTAATTTGTTTTTTTTTTTTTTTTTGGGGAGTTTGGAATTTTAACTTCTAAAAATTCCAAAAGGGGTTTTTTAAGGCAACTTTTAATTTTTTTTTCCCCAAAAAAATTTGGGGTTTTCCAAACTTTAAAATTTTTTATATTATTTTCCCCAAGATTTGGGTTTTTTTTAATCAGGGTTTTAATTTTTTTCTTTTTCAAAAAAAGGAAAATTTTTTCCCCCCTGTTTTTTAAAAAAAATTTCAGGTTTGGGATCCCCAAAATTTTTTTTTCTTAAAATTAGGAAAGTTTGCCCCCAACCCCAAATTTTTTTTGCTCAAAAGGGTTTAAATTAATTTTGCTTTTTAAAATCTAATTTTTTGGGTTTTCAAAATTTTTTTTTAAAAAAAAAGCCCCAAAAAAAATTTTTTTTTTTTCCCCCTTTGGTTTTAAATTTTAAATTTTTAAAAAAAAAAGTTGGGGAAAAAACATAGTTTCCCAATTTGGGGGTTTTGTTTTAAATTTCCCCCAAAAATTTTTTTGAAAGTTTTTTGTTTTTCGAAAGCCGCCTTTTTTAAAATTTTCACCCCTTTAAAAATTTTTAGGATCAAAATTTTTAACTTTATAAAAATGGTTTTTTTTTTTTGAACTTTAAAGGGCCAGGGCCATTACCCCCGGGAAAACCCCAAAAAATTTTTTTTGGGGCCCTTTTTTTTTTTTAGGGGGTTTGAAAAATTTTAAAGGCCCCCTTTTTTTAAAAAAGGATCTCCCCTTTTAAAAAACTTAATTTATCCTTTGGAAAATGGGAATTTAAACCCCCTTTTTTCCAAAGGCCCCGGGGGGGAAGGTTTTTCCTCAAAACTTTAACTTTCCCTTTTTTTGGGAAAAGCCCTTTTTTCCCCCCTTTTTAATTTTTTTGTTTTGCGGGGTTGGACTGGCTTTACTTTTGAAATTTTCCCATTTTTTTTTTTTATAAAGGGAACAAAGAAATTGGGGAAAAAAAAATTTTTTCGGGTTTTTTTCCCGGTTTTTATTTTAAAGGGGAAAATTTTTTTTCCTTTAAAAAAAAATTTTATTTTTTTTAAAATAATTTAATGGGAGGGAAAGGCCCCTTTAATTTTGAATTTTTAATGTTTTTTTTTTTGGGTTTTCGCTGGAAAAACCCAAAAAATTTTTCCCTTTTTTTCTGTTTTTAAAGGTTTTGTTTTTGGCCAATTGTTTGGTTTAAAATTAAAATCCCTGGACGGTTTCCTTTTGGGGTTTTTTAAAATTGGAGCATTTTTTTTCCCCCCTTTAAATTTAAATTTTTTTGGGGGTTTTAAAATTTTTTTTTCCCCAAAAAAAATTTTTTTTAAAAATATTATTTAATTAAAAATTTTTTTTTTGGAATTTGGGCCCCCCAAAAACCCCTTTAAAACCCCAAAATTTTTTTAAAGGGGTTTCCTTTCCCCAAAAAAATTTTCCAATCCGGTGGGGTTTTTTTTTAAATTTTTATTTAAAAAAAAATTTAAAATTTTCCTTTTGGGCCCCTTAAAGTTCCTTTTTTAACTTTTAAAAAAAATTTTTTGTTTCGATTTCTTTTTTTTTTTTTTAAAAAACCCCCTTTTTTTGGTCAATTTTTTTTGGTTAAAAGGGGGAAAAAAAATTTTTTTCCCAACCTTGCCTTATTTGTTTTTTCCCCCAATGTTTTTTAAAAATTTTTTTTTTTAAAATTTTTCCCCAAAAAAAAAGGGGGGGGTCTTGGGGTTTTTTAAACCCGGGGGCATCCCTCGGGCAAAAAAACCCCCTTCAAAAAACCCAAATTCGGGGGGCCCCGGTCTTCTTTTTAAAAATTTTTTTAAAAACCCTTTTTGCCCTTTTTGAAAAATTTTTTTTATTTTTTTCAAAAAGTTTTTTTTTTTAAATTTTAAAAAAAAAAAATTTTTTTTTTACTTTTAAAATCAAATTTTTCAAATTTTCAAATCCCTTTTTTGCGCCTTGGGAAAAACCCCCATTTTTCCCCAAAAAATTTTTTTTTAAAAAAAAACCTTTTTTGGGCCCCTTTTTTTTTTTAAAATTACTTTTTGCTTTTTTAAGTTCTTTTTTTTTAAGATTTTTTTTATTTTGGCGCGCTTTTAAAATTTCCCCCTTTTTGGTCTTTTTGGGGTTTTGTATATAAAAACCCTGTAAATAAATTCTTTTTGTGTGTTTTATCGCTTTGCTTTTAATTTTTTTCAGTTTAAAAAGTTTAGGGTTTTATTTTTGGGTTTTTTTTTTTTTTTTTTTGAGTTTAAAGGGGTTTTAATTTTTTTGGGGCCACCCCCGGGCCTTTTTCCTTTTTTAAAAAACCCCAAAAAAAGGCCTGACAATAAATCAATCGTACTCCAGTAAACTTAAGAAAGCGTTAAGCTCACCGGGTGCAGAATTAATGCGCGATCCAAACTGTAATGTTTCATGCAGGTCTTTCTATATTTTCAAAGACGTCCCCCAACAAAATCATCTGCCATTAAATAGGAGTCATGATAGTCTCCCACGTTTTACAATCTAACTTTTGCAAGCATCTTGAGCATGCTGGTAATCGGAGTCGCTGATGCCCTTCCTCTAAGACTAGAAAAGAACGCCCCTTTAGGCGGAGTGTATCTTCGTCAAACCTTTTCCAAAAATGTTCATGTATTCATAAGGGTAACACACCCTTTCTAACAAGAGTTGAGTCAAAATATTTTTCCGTTATTGGGCAGGATTTTAAAGGACATAGCCAGTGCCTCTAATGATCCCATCATGTGCTGATAGAGTCGTAGAAAGACAGTTATTTTAAAGTGAAACACATGTACTTTTTTTGATGACTGTGCAATGCATGCTACCTGAAGGCGCTGGTTACTGCTTGCATTATAAGGTGAGAGTCATACCTCGCAAGTTGTGAAAAAATACAGGAAAGCTTCCATGTCTTTGGATCAAACTTTAGTTGAAGATTGCATTTCTGTGCGCGCTCCTCTGAACTTTCCGCTAATGTGATTGTCAAGGAGCGTGAAACCTCTCACAAAAGGCATTTAGACGCTTGGAGACAAAGGGACATTGTCGTGGTATACAAATAGGTAATTGACCAATTAACCAGGGTCGTTACCACCGCACACGGCCGAAGTGGTCAGAGACAAACAAACCTAGGAGAGAGTTCGGACCTCCCCAGTGGGGGAAAGGGGGAAGGGGTGTAACCATACGCCCTCGGGGCCCAATTTGAGTGCTAAATGCTCGGTCAGCTGGGGTTTCTTGTGTAAACAGTCAGTTGAAGAGCAGGGGGCCTTGGTTTGGGTTTAGAGGGTTTATTGCCGTGGGTCACTGTGTTGGTTCTATTATCAGGCGGGGCTAAATTGCGTGTGGAGGTTGTAGAAAACCCCCCTTTAAAGATAATTACTGTGTTAATGACCCCCGAAGTGGGCCCGGGAATTTCGATGTCCATTGGGGCTAAGGTGTGTTTGCTAATCAATTAGGTAGGGGTGTGTGTAATCCCTGATGTGTGTGGAATGTAGCGAGTGGAGAATTCAGGGTACTTGTGAACTAGGGGTTTGAGAAGCAGCGTGGACAAAGGCATGGCCTGGAGGGGAATCCTTTGTTTCCTCCCTATAAAACTGAGGGAGAAAAAACGTGTCGGAAAAGAACACCAGGGAGAGAGAGAGAGAAGACAGGAGAGAGAGAGAGGAGAGGAGTGAGCAGGACAGAGAAAGGGTCGAGAGAAACGTGGGTCTGGGAGATAGAAGAGACAGCTAGTCGTTGGGTTAAAGACAAGCTGGAGAGAAGAAACTAATTTGAAGCCCAGAGGTGGGTAAAGACAGACAAACTGAATTTGAACCCAGAGGTGGGTGAAGAAGACGAAGAAGAAAGTTCGACGTCGAGATCCCAGAGACGACCACGAAGACCCAGTCCTGAAGCCTGGAGCCAGTAAACCAAGGGCATCACCATCAAGCAGTGCTGAAGAAGACGTGAAGAGACTTTTTTCAGAACTGTGGTGTGGTGTGAAAGCGTGGTTGTGTGGGGTGAAAACCTGGCCAGGAAAGAAGTCATTTTATTATAACCCGGGATTAGGATGTATTGATCTTTTATGTTTTGATATTTCATTGTGTGTGATTTGATTGTTCATGATTAATTATAAGTAGCATAGAAATTGTATTTCTTGTTCTCAGTCGTGTTAGAGGAGAAACGAATGCGTGACATCCCATTCCAGAGAGGGTGAATTTTTTGGTGCGCGCATGAGTGTGCATATGCGTGTATGAGTCCCGAAAAACCCCTTGGTGTGTTAAGCCTGACTAATAATACATCAACTTGGGTGCATTAAGCAATACCATCACGATTTCCCCCGTCCTGGACAAAGTGGCGAGCCTGCCAGGATTGCATGGCCCAAATTGTTTCAGGAGGGAAAAAAAGTGAGTCTAGAGTAGTACTGGGGCGAAGCGCCCCACTAAAGGCAATTTTAATTAGCTCTTCAAATTATTTCCTTTTAGTTCTTTGAGTGTTGAGTGTTGACTTGTGTGTAGGGTGGTTGTAAAATTTCAAGGTCGTTCAGAGAAACCCGAAGAACGAGGTTCTAGTCTTAACTCTCACAGAAAGCTGTGGTTTAAGTTTAAGGCTCCTTTGTGTTAGGAACACTACCACTGGTTAGTGTACTCGTAAACGTTTAGAAAAACTGTTTACTGACTTTTTCCGGGTTTATAAGCGTAACTGTTTTAGTGGTGCTAAAACATATCGAAAAGAAGATGGCTGAGGAAATTTTTTACCCCCATAGAGAAATAGAAAAGTTTGGGGAAAGAAATGGGGATATACAGGAGATGAACTGGAAAGATTCATTGAAACTCAGCAGAAGACTGAGAGAGATGAAAGGGCTGAAAGAAGGAAGTTTGAAAAGGAACAGCTCGACGCTGTAAAAAGAAACTCAGATGCTGAGGTGAGAGACTTAGACTTGAACTGCTGCGTCGAAGGCCTAAAGCAGATGCAGAGTGTATAGCTTTTTAAAGCGAGAGCAGATGCAGAGAGTGCAGTGCCAGAGCAAAAGCAGATGCAGAGAGTGCAGCTGCCAGAGCAAGGCAGATGCAGAGAGTGCGGCTGCAAGGGCGAGAGCAGAAGCGGGAATCGGAGATTTTAGCCAAACAAATTGAGTTGGAAAGAAAAAAGTCTGAAAATCGCAGTGAAATAGACACCAGTTCTGAGTCGTAGGCCGCAGACAAAGTTGCGCCCCTAGACTTAAACTCCCACTGTTCAGAGAAGAAACTAAAATTCAATCGACGCCTATATCAGTCGGTTTGAATCGGTTCCCGAGCACGAGGGCTGGCCCAAAGATAATGGGCAATAAACCTGTCTGCCTTGTTGACAGGTCGTGCGTTACACACAGTATCCACCCTCCCCAAAAAGGTGATCAGAGAGATTTTGACAAGGTAAAAACAGGCGGTGTTTAAAGGCATATGATTTGACTGAAGAAGGTTTTAGGCGTAAGTTTCGCGAGGCGAGAATCGAACAGGGTGGACATACACTCAGTTCGGAGTTAGACTGGACCACTATTTAAAACAAGTGGGTAGAACTGAGTGGAGTAGACAGTGATTTTGAAGGCCTCAAGACACTGGTGATAAAGGAACAGATACTTGATGGTTGGGGACGGGCCTTACCATCCACATTAAGGAAAAGGTGCACCACAATAGCTGAGGTTACTTGAGACAGCTGAGACATACCGGGAAGCGAGGCGTGATTTGCCTGAACAAGAGGAAAGCTGGAAGTATATTCAGAGGATAGCAGGCCAGCAAAATGACTCACGCAATGAGTCAGTTGTACACCCCCGTGGGCCCCACAGCGTCCGTGAGCAAACAAGGTTGAAAAACAATGCCACGTGGCTGGAATGGGCGTACCTGTTTTCTGTGCATAAGACAGGGACTTGGCTAGGGATTGTATATTTAAGTCACAGAGGCAGCAGCAATGAGGATCAGGCCAAGAGAGAGGCAGGTAGAAAAAGATGAACAAGATGACAGTGTTATTTTGTCTGGTTTGTGCTGTGTGTTCACAGATTCAGGCGATAACATGAATGTGCACAAAGGCAGAGTAGGTGACAATGTGGTTCATGTCATTAGAGACTCTGGGTGCACTGGTGTTATGGTGAAGGAGGTCCCTGGTTGAGAAGGGACAATTACAGGTAAAACACAGAGGTGTAGAAAAATAGATGGAAAAAGTAGCAGAATTAAAAACGGCACTGGTGTTCATTGATAACCATTTTATAGTGGAAGTGTACAGGCTTTGGCTTTTCCCGAAGCCGCCGTATGATTTGGTATTCGGAAACATCCAAGGAGCGTGGGTACGAAAACCCAGACGCTGACTTCTGTGTCGAATCAGAGAAAAGGGAACCCGTGGGAAAAAGGCCCCAGGCAGTCAAACACCCCAGAAAGCACTGGAGCGTGCCCGGGTGAGACTAACCCACTCACTTACAAGCAGAACAAAAGGGCGATTACTCGCTTAGAAAATTGTTTAGGCTCGCTCACACAGGACGAAGAAAGGTGTTTAAGGAGGGCACCATCGGATTTGAGATAAAGGATGGGTATTGTTTCCGAACTTTCACTCACTTGAGTTCGGGGAAGGGCAAAACGACGATCGTTGTACCTACGAAGCGCAGAAAGGCGGTGATGTCAGAAAAAAAATTGTGACGTCAGCCTCGGGCCATCTCGCTAGAAAGCCTCACAAAAAGGGAGTGACGCGAGAGTAACTACTGGCCCGGTATCCTTGGCGATATCAGGCGTTTCTGTTCACAATGCAGCATTTCCACGGGGTTGGGAAGGTGTGTGTACAGAAAGGGGGATCAGACTGGGTTGGGCCAAAAGTTGGCCAAAATAAAATGGTCGGTCGAGAAGTCAGGTAGTGGGTGCGTGTGTCTTTTGCAGTGTCGCGTATGCGTGGGCGTGGTGGTTGCAGGCCACGTGTATGAAGAGAAGGGGAGAGAATTTCCGTAGAAACATAATGGTTATATGGCCCACGACTTTGAGCTGGTGGGGGATTTCTGATTTATGTTGATATTTGCTTTGATAGTGTGTTGTATTTATTTTTCTCTATAATTTTTGTTGCAAGACAAATCTTGCGTGCGTTCTTGGGTAAGTAGGCTTATGAGAGGCCCATATTAGCACTGTTTAAATGGGAAAATTATGAGTTTCATCTCTTGAATGTTAAGTTTTAGCCAATGCAGGGCATTGTCTTCGAGTGGGGGGAATTTGTCAAGGAGCGTGAAACCTCTCACAAAAGGCATTTTGACGCTTGGAGACAAAGGGACATTGTAGTGGTATACAAATAGGTATTGACCAATTAACCAGGGTACGTTACCCACCCCACACGGCCGAAGTGGTCAGATGACAAAAAACACCTAGGAGAGAGTTCGGACCTGCCCAGTGGCGAAAGGGGGAAGGGGGTGTAACCCCTACGACCTCGGGGCCCCAAGTGAGTGCTAAATGCTCGGTCAGCTGAGGTTCTTGTGTAAAACAGTCAGTGAAGAGCAGGGGGCCCTTTGGGTTTGTTCAGATGGTATTGCCGTGGGTCACTGTGTTGGTTCTATTATCAGGCTGGCTGAATGCGTGTGGGAGGTTGTAGTAACCCTCCTTAAAATAATTACTGTGTTAACTGACCACGAAGTCGGCGGGAATTTTCGATGTCCTCTGGGGCCCAAGAGTGTGTTTGCTAATCAATTAGGTAGGGGTGTGTGTAAATGGTGATGTGTGTGGAATGTAGCGAGTGGAGAATTCGGGTATTGTGAACTAGGGGTTTGAGAAGCAGCGTGGACAAAGGCATGGCCTGGAGGGGAATCCTTTGTTTCCTCCCCATATAAACTGAGGGAGAACAACGTGTCGGAAAAGAACACCAAGGAGAGAGAGAGAGGAAGACAGAGGGGGGGAGAGAGAGGAGAGGAGTGAGCAGGACAGAGAAAGGGTCGAGAGAAACGTGGTCTGGGAGATAGAAGAGACAGCTAAGTCGTTGGGTTAAAGACAAGTGGAAAAGAAGAAACTAAGTTTGAAGCCAGAGGTGGGTGAAGACAGACAACTGAATTTGAACCAGAGGGGGTGTGAAGAAGACGAAGAAGAGAGTTCGACGTCGAGATCCCAGAGACGACCACGAAGACCCCGTCCTGAAGCCTGGAGCCAGTCAACCAAGGGCATCACCATTCAAGCAGTGCTGAAGAAAACGTGAAGAGACTTTTTTCAAGAACTGTGGTGTGGTGTTTAAAGCGTGGTTGTGTGTGTGAAAACCTGGCCAGGTAAGAAGTCATTTTATTATAACCCGGGATTAGGATTGTATTGTCTTTTATGTTTTGATATTTCATTGTGTGTGATTTGATTGTTCATGATTAATTATTAAATAGCATAGAAATTGTATTTCTTGTTCTCAGTCGTGTTAGGAGAGAAAACGAATGCGTGACATCCCATTCCCAGAGAGAGGTGAATGTTTGGTGCGCGCATGAGTGTGCATATGCGTGTATGAGTGCAGAGATAACCTTGGTGTGTTAAGCCTGACTAATAATACATCAACTTAGTGCACTTAAAGCAATACCATCACGATTTCCCCGTCCTGGCAGTGATCATGGTCTCTTACTGTTGGATTCTCTGGTCTGATGAGAGACCTTTAAAACCCCAAATCCAACAGTGAGTGGCTGCGGCATACTGTTTTGGTCTTTTAGGCGTCATCTTGATTTCAGATAAGTTTAGATTATTAGAACAGTCATTAGCACTTGCTGCATGCATTTAAGATGTTTCTGGCAGCATTAGGTCCTCTATACAATTTTTTGGTTCTGAATGGACACCGTCTGGACCTAACAAAAATGAAGGCAAATGAACAATTGATGATTACTCATTAAGATGTTTTTCGAAGTTTTTGTGGTGCTGGCCCTTCATAAGGAACAATAAGCGACTCGAAGTTCGCGTAAACTACGTTTGGAGAATTTGCATCCGTTTCCAGTTCTTTAAAAAATAACTTTAGATCCAGGAGGGGGGCGTAAAATTTGTTCTGTATTACAGTTACAGAACTTTTACAAAGTTTTATATGTTCGCTCGCGGCTTGAACAGATGGCATTTTGTTAAACATTTTCTACAGAATTCTTGTTTGGGCCATGATCTTTGAAGTATGCTGCATTAGTCTATCATTGTTCGTATCAATGTGTAATGCGGTAGCCCGTGGTGAAAGCATCAGTAGTAAGGGAACATGATTTTTGTCTGGGTCGCCTATTGTTGGACTGTTCTTGGACACTTTAATTGGCACCAAATTTGTTTCCCCATCCCATGTGTAGACATTAACAGTTATTGGTTTGTTTTGTTCTTCAAACTGATCCAATTTGGTCTACACTAACAGGGGAAAGGACACTCCCTAAAGTTAAGATATTGATGTAAGGGTGATAGTTAGACACTCTCTCTGCGTTTTTGCGGTATAATGCAGCCTTGCGAGAACACACCACATAAAACATTTGTTGTCTGAATTCTTTATGTTTAGAACTGCTCTTTTCGCTACCAACTCTCGAGGCGTGGAATGTAAAACTTGCCAACAATCGGTGCATACTTAGCCTGTTTTAATCTAATCTCTAAAACTTCGCCCTCTGACCAACCAGAGCCTCTCATTTTGGCTTCTTCAGCGGCAGCGTCAAACTGTGCAAGCAGTTGTCTGCCCAACCAGGTGTTAAGTCATTACGAGAAAGAATAGTCTGTTGTTTAGTCGAGACCCAGACTTCTAGATTTTTTTTCTTTATTGTTATATAGTCGATTAAAACAGCTAACATTACTTTTAAAATGGGGGGGGTTATTGTTAGTTTGCCTGGAACTTGAGAAAAAAGCATGAACAACCCCTTGCCTGTACGTTTGTTGGGTCAATGACTTCTAGATCAATTTCATTCAGTGCTCTAGATAAACGCTCTTCTCAAGCATTCCTTCAAACAATTCGTCCGGTCCTTCATATATCTTAGCCATGTTGAGTTTCTTTTCTAACTCAAAATATTTATTTAAATTAAAAAATAATACTTATCAGAATCAATATCAACGGTCTTTTGCGCTTGGACTCAAATAAGTATAAACACCTTTTGGGTTGTTATTGAGCGTTTAGAACAGAGTTAATGTCCGTTTACTTTTTTAAGCTTCCTTTTTTATCTGCTCGGCGTCTGGTGTTGAGAAAAGTTGTCCCGCCTTTCTTGAGATCAAACTTTTGTTTTTGTAGTATAATGGCCTGTAAACGATTTTAAAATTTTTCACCGTGAGTTTGGTCAGCTAGTGCTTTATTTATTGTCGTTTGAACGAGGGTAAGTTTAGCTGTTATTGTTGAAAAGCTGTGTGCTTTTGGAGTTTAGTTTTAATTTTTGCCAGCCCCTTACAGTAATGACACAGACGAGGCTAAAGCAAACCTCTAGAGGTAAAGCCGGGTGCACCCCT
>JAFLJL010006047.1:0-25063 GCA_018398815.1 Conus ventricosus | reverse complement strand
GGCGTGGCTCAGTAGTACTGAGTTATTTATTCTCCGGGTCTGGAGTTTGGGCTATTGTAATGTGAAGGCCATGATTTGAATGAATGAGTTTATATCTCGTTGTAAAGAGAGATACATGCCTAAAATCTGTTTATAAATTGTTTGATGGGATTTAGTAAAGTGTTTTCCCGAAGGAGAGGGGGAGAAGGAAAACATTCGGTAGTGCGCCTTTTGGTTGATTGGAAAGATTGCGTGTGCGTATGGAGTAAATGCTGTCATGAATGCGCGTGTGCAAAAGTGACAGTGTGACAGTATGTAAACAACAACGAGCGCAAGAGGTAATATTTTGCTTTATTTATTTGTTTTTCTATATATACCCCTTCAGTGAGGGGCCTTGGCCTAAACTGAATAAAACGTTGTCATTGTCATTCTCTCTTTCTCTTCTCTCTCTCTCTCTCTCCTCTTCTCTCTCTCTCTCTCTCTCTCTCTCTCTCTTTATTTTTGCCCCCTCCCCCCCCCCCCCCCTCCAAATTCCATCTCACGTTGCTAAATACCTTCTTCGTATTTTCATGTCTTACGGAAAATGATTACATGTTGTGCCTTGCTCTCTCTCTCTCTCTCTCTCTCTCCTCTCTCTCTCTCTCTCCTCTCCTCCTTCTCTCTCTCTCTCTCTCTCTCTCTCTCTCTCTCTCTCTTCTATCTATCTCTGTGTGCGTGCGTGCGTGTATTCAAAATTATGTACGTACTTTGTCATATTCATTTTACTGTCTGTTTTTTATACCTGCTAATTTTTGTACGTTTTAGTACATTTCCATATATTTCCAAGTGCAGCCCACCCCCCCCCCCCACTCTCTCCTTCCCCTTCATTATTGTTATTTTCATTTTTTAAAATTTATTTTTTTTGTTTGTTTGTTTTTATTATTATTATTATTATTATTATTATTTTATTTCATTTTTTTCATTTTCATTTCTGTTCTATTTTCACTTGATGTTCCATTATGACTGCATGACCGCTTTGTTTGCTTGTTTGCTTTCTTACATTATTTCATTTCACTGCATGTTGTAGTCCCTACTCAGGGCAAGGACTGGATGTAAAAAAGTACGTCAGTGCTTATCTATTATCCTCGTAAATAAAGAATTTTGTCTTGTCTTGTCTTGTCTCTGTCTCTCAACTTCCGGGAGATGCGAGAAAACATGGCGCGGCAATGTTTTCAGCAGTCCAGCCAATTGTGTTTTGAATGACGTTTTTGGTGGCTACAAAACGAGCAGTGACTGAACAAGTTTGCCAAGCAGAGACCAGTGCAGGTGTTGTGGAAACGTGGTAAAATGTGGAAATAGGACTGTGGAGAACTGCCATAGATCGTTTTCATTTGGCCTGTGTAACCAATTTCTTGCTGAAGCAGACGCGACCGGGCAAGTTAGCACGTGAAAGTTGTGTCACTGTAAACGATGTACTGTGTACCTGGGTTTGCCTGCTGTTTTGGGTCAGCTTCGTGTGTAGTGCAAGGCAAGTGTTTGGACACGCGTTGTATTCTCCTTTCATTGAAATGGGAACTGAAACTCATGAAACACTGTGTGCGGAACATCACCAGTGACCATGGTTGACAGTATGTTACAGTCTCCAGTGAACGTGTTAGGCCTGCTAGTTGAGCAGTTTGCACCAGCCTTATAGACTGGTTCCATTTTCAGGAAATCAGACATCCGTAGGCATCGGAGAGTCAGAGATGTCAAACACACTTTTCTTAGGGAACAGGATGCCCTGAATCCATTTAAACCATTTGACAAGCTGTATCTTACCACTGTTGCCCATGGCAACCAGCAAAAAAACATGGCCGACAGTTGGATCGGGGTAGAGCGGAAACGTATTTATTGGTATTCATAGGACACAAATAGGTATGTAAATTAATAAGAACGTAGCCTATTATTCTAATCAAATTTGGGTGCTAAGTTCACTTAAAGACTTTGTAATCTGTATTTTGCCTCTGTTGCCAATGGTTACCCATGACTTGTACGCAAAGGCAACAAGGCTGACATACAGGTCAAAAAAAAAAGTGATTGTTGTGTAATAAACATCATTCTCATCTTCAGAAACATTTGAAGGGCCTATTTCTAGAAGTACTCAAGTCAATTCAAATCAGTTCTGAGATATTAGCAGCCAAAAATTTTGGTATATGATATTTTCACACTTGAGAAAAATCAAACATCAAGGTTTCAGCACAAAAATAGGCCGAGTAATCACTCTAAGCTTTAAAGTTTCACAAACTAATTCTGCGCAAGCATAAATACACTAATTATATTACCAATGCTAATAGTCTTGATAATAATTAAAAAAAATATTAGATTTAAAAAATAGTCAATATTGTGATTTAAAAAACTTGGAAACACATTATCACATGACCAGAATCCAGCCAACTGATTGGCCAATGTTGACTTAAACGCATTTTTTTCCTTCTTGCGGCGAGGGGAACTTTTTGAATGAAAAAGTCGCATCTTTTTGAGAATTTCTCGCATTGTAAGTAAGGTTTAAGGTCCTTTTCTGCGTTGCGTGTTCTGTAATAGGACTTAGAGCATCGCATTCATTCATCTGAAGATGAAGACAATCTCCTGAACACATTTCATCCTTCAAGTTATTCTCATCTGACGCTAGTCCAGAACTGCAGCACATTGCTACAAAGGATTTTGTCACAAAAATCATTGAAGAAGACCTGCTGATGGCTCGCCAGAAAGGCTAAGATCAGCTAATGCACTTTGTAGAAGAAAGGCTTTTGGCTGGCATCGACAGGATGGCCTCTTTTAGAGACACCTTGCCAAAGAATAAGCCTTTGACTTTCTCTTCTCTCTTCGACGTTGAGCAGAAACAGTTCACAACAACTGCAAAGAAAGTAGTCCAAGCAGACAGGAAGTTCCTGCTGCACCTTATCACTACTTTCCAGGCTGGAAGGGATGTGCATCTGGAGGAAATACTGAAACATGAGTGATGCCTGCTCCCCCTTTCCCTTGCCCAAATGAAGGGGGCAACTAGGGAAAATTTCAAAAGCCCCCTCCTGTCAGATTCACTTATTGGGACACGCCTTGCCCTCAAAATTTGGGGGTTTGGCGGGACTTTGGGTTGAAGAAGGAACATTTTATTGTCTATGGGCAGGCGAATGTTTTTTGCTTTTGGGGAAGCCACCAAAGAAAAAAACCCCTTCCCGGGGCCCCTTGTGACTTTTTTGTTAAAATCAGAACTAAAAATTTGGGGGGCTGCTTTCAGTTGATTAAACATCTTTTTTGACAGATCCCTACGACCGCCCCATCAAAACCGGCACCCCGAAAAAAGGGGGAAAGAAGGCATGCCTGTGAGAAGAGAGATGCGGGAAACAAAAATTTGTTCCTCTCCCTCAGAAATGGGACAACTTCAATCACACATCATGCCCAAACCCTGACTTGGCGAGTTTTCTTATCCCAAAAAGCGCTTTAAAAACCCCAACCGGCAAAAAAAACCAATGGGGTTGCAGGAGGTTTCGGGGAGGAAAAAAGCAGGTGGAGTCTTTTTTTCCCTGACGTCAAAAAACGAAGAACGGGAAGGGGCCCCCATGAGGAAGCTGACACCGAAATAAAAACTGCCCTGTGTAAAGAGCCGAAAACCCGCATCGTGGGTTGCTCCCTTCGGACACTGAGGGTTTGTTAAAATTTAAAAAAGGGAAAACCCAAGAGAGGGGAGACTTTTGTGAAAAAACGCATAGCAAAAATGACGCGCTGCCACCTCCCTTTTTATAAATCGTTTTTTAAGATCTTTGAAATTTTCGGTCATTGTGGGCTGTTTTTGTTTGAAAAAAACCCTTTTTGGAATATAATGATGCCAAATTTAAATTCAGTTTTTGTTTTGGGATCAAATTGATAATGCGACAAAGAATATTCAAGATATGTTAGAAGTTTTCCCGGGTTTCAGTAAGTTGCATTTGCATTCCCGGGAAGGTTCGAAAAAAGTTGTAGAAACTGACCGAATTAAAATTTGCGGGGGGGGGGGGGGGGGGGGGTCGCCCGCGATTTTCTTTGGGTTAAGTTTAACTGGTATGCAGAAAAATTCAAAAAGAATAATCGAGTTTTTTCGAAAATTTATTGTTTCAATTTTAAATACAAAAAAAGAGAGCTTTTGCACTGGGGGGGAAGGGGGACACCCAGACGAGAGAGAGGGGCGAAATGAGATTTGTTAAGTTTTCAGTCAAGAAGTTTTCGAGTTTTCATTAAATTTTTGAGTCAAGCCCCGACGAAAAGCTCCCAAATTATTAGAAAAATTCGCTCCCGAAATGTACATTGATTTCCTGAACGACGTTTTGAACCTAAAGGGTCGGGGTTTGGCTTTTGTTTCCTAAAATTCTTAAATTTTTTGGGTAAATAAAAGGACCCTCTTCTTTTCCAATCCCCGCCGGGTTGTATTTTCCCCCCCCCTGCGGGGCCAAAAACCTACCACAGGTTTCCTACAACGAACCTTAAAACCCTAAGTACTGCCCCTTACCTTGTACTGGGGAAAGGTCAAAAGCATACAAACATCGAAAACTTTTGGGGGGCCAACCCGGTTTCCCGGCTACTTTGGTTTTATTTCCAGAACATTTTTTCACTACCCCCTGTACTAAACGAACTGCGTTTTTTGAAGGGGCCAGTCCTTTTTCTAACGTGGGACAAACCCGGGTCACGAAACTGCAGGGCGGGCCGTTTTAGAAGAATCGAAATTTAGATCGAAAGGGTCAAAATAAAGAAAGTTCAGCTGTTTTTCCGTACACACGGGGGGATGTTTACAGCGTTTAGTCCCAATCGAGCGGCCCCCAAGAAGTGGGGGAAACTGTCGCCTGTGTCGCAAGAGAAATTAGTATTCTCAAAGCTGGGAGAGTAAAAGGGAAAGACGCTGCGGGCCTGATTTTCCCTTTTTTATTTTTGAGCCCCGAAAATTTAATAAAGGGTTTTCAGTAAACCTTTAAAAAATTTTTCCTTGGAAGGGGGGTTTAAAAAAAGCCCTAAAAAAAAAACCAGGAAAACGTGAAGAGGAAGGAAAAGGGCCGCAAGTGAAAAAAACTAAGGAAAAAAAGAAAAGCAAAAGGGAAAAAAAGGCCGGAAGCAAGAGAAGGGAAAAAACGGAAAACTAAAGGGCCAAAAACGGAAGAGAAGAAAAACAGGAAAAACGGAAAAAAAAAAGCCAGGAAGAAACGTAAAAAAGGGGAAAAAGCCCAGGAACGTGAAAACAGGGAAAAACCCGAAAAACGAAAAAGAGAAAGCGAGCTGCTGAAAGAGAATTGAAAAGACGAAATAGAAAACCAAAAAAAAGAGAGGGCAAAGAAAATTTTTAACTGGGGTGGCAGAAGTGAAAGTTCAGAAAGGCGAACGCATTTCCCCGTCAGAAACCCAGTTTTCCCCAAAAGACCAAAGCTTCCCCCTTTCGTAGATGGGGAAAAAAAAACCTCGACCCGTTAACTGGGAAAGTTTTGGGAACGCCCCTTCCGGGAACAATGAGATGGCCAAAAGAGCAGTGGGGTTTCCCCAAAATTAAAATGCCCCTTTTTTACTGGTCATGCCCCTTTAATTTTACTCCCAAAACTACCTCGAAAAAGAACAAATGAATATTAAACACGAAAACGGAACTTTTTCGAAGTTTTGATTTTTTACAAGGGTTCCACAAACGTTTCCCTCCCGGGGGGGGGTGAAAAAGAACGAAAGTCCTCTTTTAATTTCCCCGACCCGGAAAAAAACATCTAGGGGAGATTTGGGTGGGGTTGGGTGGAAGGAAGAAAACAAAGATGGTTTTTTTCATATCTGGGGCCCCCCCCCCCCCAAAAAAACAATTTTTAAAAATCCTGGGCCCCCAAAGAAACCCGCAGCCCACCTTCACAAGGGGAAAAGGGCCGAGCCTGAAAACCCCACTGAAGCCCGCACAGAGGTTCCTGGGAAATCCCAACCGGGGCCCTTTACACTGGATCCCAAAAGGCCTTTCAAACCGGGGTTTCGACCAGTCCCAAGTTCCCAAATATACCAACTCCACCATTTAAATGCTTCAAAATGCGGACGCCTTGGGGCACAAAAAGGGTGCTGAAAGCAGACTGCCCCAAACATTCAGATAAAAAGCAGGCCCTTCCAACTTTAAAAAAAAAAAAAATGAAGACCGGAAAGACCACGCTTGGGGGGAAATAAAAAAAGCCTAACCTCGCCAATGTTCCACAGGGAAAGGATCCGGAGAGGGCAACCCCCGCAGGGGGAGATGGAAGATACTTCACGTCAAGCCCACGACAACCCTGAAGAGCAAAGAGAAAATTGGGGCAATGTGCCTCTTAAAAACCCGCCCCAAAGTGATTTTTAGGTCCCTGCCCCGTTTAAGAAGGGACATTAAAGATAAAAAGGAAGTACAGGGGCTCAGAATACAGGGCAAACGGAGTCATCATTAGGGAAAGGGCCTTGTTCCAGAAAAACCCTTTACTGGCAAGAAAAGGCTTTCCCACGAATTGGGCCAAGGTCTGTTGAAGGGCCCCCCCACCCTGAAAGTTTAAATTTTTCAACCCGTTTTTTTGTTGGGGAAAGGGGAATGCCCTTTTTGCCTGCCCATCCCCTCATGACGTCTCATCGTCCCAATTTTTGAAGGTGCCCGTTTCAGCCGAGATTTCCCGACCTGAGTGGGGCCCCACCCTGTGCAGTAACCCAAAATGCGCACAACCAAGAAAGGGGAAAGAAGGGAGATCCAAAACCAATTTAAGATCAGGAAAAACCCACAAAATCCCAAATTGTTGGGATCCGTTAGTCTCGGGAGAAAAAAGGGGTTTTTCGGGGGGCCTTTTTTAAATGTTTTTCCCTTGGGCATACGCAAAACTGCTGGGGGGGATAGACCCCAATTGGGTGGCAGCTCTGCGCAATTTTTATGCACTTTAAGGGCCCATCAGCTGCTGGGAAACAGCTGCCCCTTTTCTTTTTCTTGGGACGCTTTGCCCTCGGGAAGCTTCCGGAGCCCTTCCCCCTTTTCCCCCCACTTTCCCCCAAACCCAGTGTTCACAGGGTCCCCCAGCTGGATTCTGTCCTGAGCAATCTTTTTCCCCCGGTGTTGGGGTCGATTCCCAGACCTTCAGGCGCGCTTGCCCAAAACCTTCCTTGAAGCGGAGTTGTGGTCTTCCAGTTGTTCTCCTTGCCAGGGCAAGCTCGCGTACAGAATGTCTTTGGGGGTTTCCCCCGCGTCCCCCTTCGACCACAGGGCCAAGCCACCGGGGGCCCACGCTTGGGCGGGGAAGATGGGCCGTGGGGAAACTTTTCCCCGCTCCCAAACGCATTGTTGTTTGTCACGCGAACACTCCATGGATCCCAATTTTGCCCGGAGACAGCGCATGTGGAAGGCACTCAGCTCTCTTCTCTTGTGAGGCATACAGGGTCCAGGATTCGCTGGCGTACAGGAGAGTGCTTAGCACACAGGCTCGATACACAGCAATCTTGGTGTTCAATGTTAACAATGCTGTTGTTCCACACTCTCTGAGATAGTCTGGCCAGGGTGGTAGAGGCCTTGCCATCCTTCTGTTGATCTCTGTATCCAGAGAGAGGTTGTTGGTGATGGTGGAAACCGAGGTACGTGAACTGGCTAACGGCCTCTAATTCATGGTTGTTGATGGTGATGCGGGGTTGTTCAGCATCCGAGCCATCACATTCGTCTTCTTCAAGCTTATTGTCAGGCCAAACTCATCACAAGCCTTTGCAAAGCGGTCCATCAGACTCTGTAACTCTGCTTCGGTGTGGGTGGCCAGAGCAGCGTCATCTGCAAACAGATGTCTCTGATGGTCACTACCCGTACTTTGCTCTTTGCCTTCAGCCGAGCCAGGTTGAAACAGTCGCCATCTGATCGGGTGTGAAGGTAGACACCCTCAGTTGATGTCCCAAAGGCAGTGCTTCAGCAGGACAGCGAAGAAGATGCCGAAGAGGGGTGGAGCGAGGGACACAGCCCTGTTTGACTCCACTGCGTATGTTGAAGGCATCTGATGTCGAGCCGTCGTACTGCACTGTGCCTTTCATGCCGTCGTGGAAAGACTGGATCACACTCAAAAGTTTGGTGGGCAGCCTATCTTCGCTAGGACGTTAAAGAGTCCACCTCTGCTGACAAGATCAAATGCCTTGGTCAGGTCAATGAAGGCCAGAAAGAGGGGCTTGTGCTGCTCTCTACATTTCTCTTGCAGCTGTCTGATGGAGAAGACCATGTCGATGGTTGATCTCTCCGAGCGGAACCCGCACTGCGACTCTGGGTACACTCTGTCAGCGAGCTTCTGCAGCCTGTTCAGGACGACTCTTGCAAATACTTTGCCTACAATGCTCAGGAGAGATATTCCTCTGTAGTTATTGCAGTCACTTTTGTCGCCTTTGTTCTTGTAATGTGACAATATTGGCATCTCTCATGTCTTGAGGTACTGCTCCTTCCTCCCAGCACTGACAAAGGAGGTTGTGCAGATGTTCAAGCAGTGCACTGCCGCCACACTTGATGACTTCTGGTGGTATGCCATCCTTCCCTGGTGCTTTTCCTGAGGACAGGCTCATGATTGCTTTCTCTAGTTCAGCCAGGGTGGGTTTCTCATCAGTTCCGCCATGAGGGGGAGGCTTTCAATCGCATCAAGGGCCTCGTCGGTGACGTGGTTCTGTCTGGAGTACAATTCGGAATAATGTTCCACCCATCGCTCCATCTGCTTGTCCTTGTCCTGGATGGTCACGCCGTGGCAGACTTCAGTGGAGCTGTAGTCTTCTTGGTGGGGCCCATTACTTTTTTGATGCCTTCGTACATGCCCTTGATGTTTCCAGTATCAGCCGATATCTGGATGCTTTGACATAGCTGGAGCCAGTAGTCGTTAGCGCACTGCCTTGCTAATCTCTGTACTTTGCTCTTTGCAGATCTGTACACCTGCAGGGTTCTCTGGCTGGGGGATCGCTTGTATTCAGGTGGGCGCTGCGGCGTTCTTCTATGGCTGGAGTGAGTGTGGAGGAGTTGGCCTCAAACCAGTCGTTGTTCTTGGTCTGCTTTTTTTCCAAAATTTTCATGGCGTGCTGTGTACTGTCTCTCTGATGTGGTCCCATCTCTCATGGGCTGAGCCACCAGGAGGGTCTGAGTCGAACACCTCGGAGAGGGCTTGGGTAAATTCCGCCGCCTTGTCAGGATGTGTGGTCTTGTTCACATCGATCGAGGTTTGCCTTCAGGCCTAGAGCGATGTATCTTCTTGATGGAGCTTGATCTTGCAGCACACCAGCGAGTGATCTGTTGTCGCAGTCGGCGCTGTGGAAGGTGCGAGTAAAAAGGACACACCTCAAGGCAGACCGCCTGATGATGATCAGGTCTAGCTGGTGCCAGTGCTTGGAGCGAGGGTGTCTCCATGACACTTTCTGCTGAGGCTTTGTCTGGAAGAAGGAGTTGGTGATGCTGAGGTCGTGGTATGAGCACATCTCCAGGAGTCGCTGCCCATTTTCATTCATCTTTCCCACACCAAACTTCCGAGACAGGAGGCCAGGAGTCATGGTCAGCGCCCACTCTGGCATTGAAGTCACCCAGCAGTAACAGTTGCTCGTCTTTGGGGATCCTCTGGATAAGTGAGTCGAGCTGATCGTAGAACTCGTCCTTTGTTTTCCTTGGTGGCGCTGAGTGTTGGCGCATAGACGCTGATAGGTTGACGGGACCAGTGGTGGTTGTTGAGGTGGAGTGATAGCAGTCTTTCAGTTCCTTGTTGGCAGGGTTCTATCATCCCTAGCACAAGAGTTCGGGCAGCAAATCCCAACGCCATATTCTCTGGTGTCTTCGGCGCTCTTCCCTTGCCAGAAAAACGTTAAAATCCTTTTCTCGGAGGGTTCCAGAGTCAGCAAGCCTCGTCTCTTGCAGTGTGGCGATGTCGACCTGAGTCTCACAAGTTCATCGTTGATGACGGAGGTCTTTCGAGCATCGCTAATAGCCTGGAGGTCGTCCGACAATCCAGGAGTCATTGTCCTTACATTCCAGGTGCAAGCTTGAGAGTAACCAGAGAGAAACTGATCCAGTTACAGCAAGCTGACCCTTCTCTGCAAAAATTGCCAGCAAAACAGATGCCATGACCAGGGGTAACACGGAGGTATCCTTTGTGAAGAAAAATGGTGTCATGTACAGACAGTACAGAAAAAAGGTATGACTGATGAAGGTCAAATCACTTGCCAAGTTCTTGTTCCAGCCAGTCTACGAAAACCCGTGATGGAGTTGGCCCATAACTCTATCCTTGGAGGCCACATGGGTGTCAAGAAGACACAGACAAAATCATAGCAGCCTTCTACTGGCCAGGTATCCAGGGCGATGTTGCTCGCTTCTGCAGATCCTGTTGACGTGTGTGCCAGAAGACTGAACCCAAAGGAAGAACTCCAAAGGTACCCATGGAGAAGATGCCACTAATTGACAGACCTTTCAAGAGGGTGGCCATCGACCTCATAGGAGAAATCAAGCCAGCCAGTGAATCAGGACACAGATACATCCTCACTTTGGTAGACTATGCCACCAGGTATCCGGAGGCAGTCCCACTGAAACGCATCGATACTGAGACCGTTGCTGATGCCCAGATTGACATCTTCAGTAGACTGGGTGTGCTGACGAAAATATAAGTGATCTAGGGACCCAGTTTGTATTGATTTGCATGAGGGAGGTTGTTCGTCGCTCAGTGTCCGCCAGTTGACCACCACGCCCTACCATCCCATGTGCAACGGCCTGGTAGAGAAGTAACAACGGAACATTAAAGGCCATGCTGAAGAAGTTGTGTGCTGACCAACCACGACAATGGCATAGAATTATCAATGCTTGTTGTTCGCCTATAGGGAAATCCCTCAAGAATCTACTGGTTTTCTCCCTTTGAGCTACTGTACGGCCGGACTTGCGAGGACCAATGCACATCCTGAAAGAGCTGTGGACAAAGGAAGTGGAGTCCCCAGAAATCAAGAACAGTTATCAATATGTGTTTGAGCTGCGTGAACGCATTGAAGACACCCTACAGTTAGCCCAAAGTGAACTAGAAAAGTCCCAAGGCAAAAGCAAACACTACTATGACCGGAAGACCAAGGTCAGGAAATTTCAGCCTGGTGAGAAGTCTTGTTCTGCTGCCTACTGACAATAACAGCTGCTGATGCAGTGGAAAGGACCCTATCCTGTAGAAGCAGTCAAGGGACTGAATGACTATGAAGTGAAAATCAAAGGCAAGCAGAAGATTTTCCACGCAAATATGCTCAAGAAATACTTCGAACGGAAGAAAAGCCAGCTACAGATGCACATTGGCTGAATTCAAAGATTGTGAGCCACCTTTCCCCTCCGGCGATGGTGACAGCTTCACTGAAGAAAGTTCTGTGAACGATGAAGAACTGTTAGAACTGATGATTTCAAACCCAGGAAACATGACATGTAGTTTTGGGGCCACAACTGAGCGCCAGAGCAAACAGAAATACGGGACTTTAAATGAGTACTCGTATCTTCACTGAGTTCCCAGGAAAAACAGATCTGATTCAGCAGAAGTGAAGTTAAACACCGAACTACAGGGCAAAGCCCACCCCTCCTTTGTACCAGAGATCCTGAAAGAGGCATCAAAAAGTCAAGTAAAAACCCTTGGGAGTTTTTGTAAAAAAAAAGAGGTCCCCTCTTTGTTGAAGGTAATGCTTTGGTGCCTGCCGCAAGTCCTCCATCATGACGTCATCATAGCAATATTGAAGGTGCTCAGTGCAGCCGATGATCCTGATCCTGAGCGTGCCACACACCTGTGCAGTAACAACATGCGCCAATCCATGACGGAAGAGGAATAAGGAATCTACACCATTGAAGATCACAAACCTAACAGAAATCCCAGAAGTTGTTGGCATCCCCGTTAGTCACGGAGACGATGGATTGCGCCCTTTGCATATGTTATCCGTTGTGTCCTACAGCAACTGCTGTGGCTGTAAAGACCCACTTGGAGTTTCAGTCGTCAGCTGCATTTGATGCACTTGAAGGCCGAGTTCAGCTGCTGGCAGCAGCTGCTTTGTTCATTCCTCTCCTGTCACGCTATGGCGTCAGCACGCATCCGGAGCTTCACTTCGCCAGCTTCCAGCCCAGAGTAGTTCACTAGTTGGTCTCCAGCTGGATCTGTTCCGAGCAACTTTCCCATTGTTGGGTCGATGTTCGAAGCCTTCAGGTCGCGCTTGCAAACATCCTTGAAGCGAGTGTGGCCTGTCCATTTTGTTTCTCTGCCAAGCAAGCTCTGCGTACAGACAGTCTTTGGGATCCTGCCGTCCGTCCATTCACGCATAATGACCAACCACCTGAGCGACGCTGACGGAGTAAGTGGTCAAGCTGGAATCTTTTGCACTCAATCGCATTGGTTGTTGTGTGTCACGCTATCACACAATGGATCCCAAGTATGCGCCGAGACAGCCATGTGAGAAGGCACTCAGCCTCTCTCTGTGAGTCATACAGGGTCCAGGAATTCGCTGGCATACAGGAGAGTGGCCTTAGCAACAGTGCTCGTTACACAGCAACTAGTGTTTCAATGTTACCAAACCTGTTGTACCACACTCACCTGAATATCTGCCAGGGTTGTAGAGGCCTTGCCAATGCCTTCTGTTGATCTCTGTATCCAGAGAGGAGGATTGTCTGATGTGGAAACCAGGTAACTGAACTGCTAACCGGGGGCGCCACCCCCCCTCTAATATCATGTTTGTTGAGTGATGCGGGGTTTTTCAGCATCCAGAGCCATCAACAGTTACTCATTCTTCAAGCTTATTGTCAGCCAAACTCATCACAACCTTTGCAAAGCGTCCATCCGAACTCTTAACACTGCTATCGGTGTGGGTGGCCAAGCACTCATATGCAAACAGCATGTCTCTGAGGTCACTACCGCGTACTTTCTCTTTGCCTCACCGAGCCATTGAAACATCGCCATCTGATCGGGTGTTGAAGGTAGACCCCCTCATAAGTCCCAAAGGACGTTCATCAGCAGGACAGCGAAGAAGATGCCGAAGAGGTGGAGCGAGACACAGCCCTGTTTGACTCCACTGCGATGTTTGAAGGCATCTGATGTTACCCGTCGAAATGCACGGTGCCTTTCAAGCCCGTCGTGGAAAGACTGATACACACTCAAAGTCTTGGTGGGCAGCCTATCTTGCGCTAGTACGGTTAAAGATCCAACTCTGCTGCAAATCAAATGCTTGGTCCAGGGCCATGAAGGCCAGATAAAAGGGGCTTGTGCAGCTGCTCTACATATCTGACTTGCAGCTGTCTAGATGAGAAGACCATGTCCGATGGTTGATCTTCTCCGAGCGGAAACCCCACTGCGACTTCAGTGTATACTCTGTCCGCAGCTTCGGCAGCCTTATCAGACGACTCTTGCAATAACTTTGCCTACAAACTAGGAGAGAAAATTCCTTCATTAGTTATTGCAGTCACTTTTGTCGCCTTTGTGCTTTGTATAATGTGACAATATTGGTCATCACTCATGTCTTGAGTGTACTGCTCCTTCCTCCCTCACGACAAAGGAGTTTGTCAGATGTTCAAGCAGAGCCTGGCCGCCACACTTGAACTACTGGTGGATTCCATCCTACCCTGGTGCTTTACCTGAGGACAGGCTCAAGATAGCTTTCTCTAGATCTGGCAGGTGGTTTTTTCTTCATCCAGTTCCGCCAAAGGGGGAGCTTTCAATCGCATCAAGTGCCATCGTCGGTGACGTTGGATCTGTCTGGAGTACAATTCGGTATACTGATCCAACCCTCGCTTCCATCTCTTGTCCTTGTCCTGATGGTCACGCCTTGCAGACTTCAGTGGAGCTGTAGTTCCGTCTGGTGGGGCCCAATACTTTTTGATGCCTCGTACATGCCCCTATGATGTTTACCATTTATCAGCCTTATATCCTGGATGCTTTGACATAGCTGGTATCCAGTAGTCGTTATCGCACTCCTAGCTAACTCTCGAACTTAGTGCGAGCTGAGAGGCAGGAATCGGTACACCTGCAGGGTTCACTCTGCCATGGGGATCGCTGGGTATTCCAGGTGGCGAGCGCTTACTCACTAAGTCTGGGAGTGAGTGTGAGGAGGTGTTGGCCTCAAACCAGTCGAGTTCTTGGTCTGCTTTTTTTCCAAACATTTTTCATGCAGTTGCCTTGTGTACTGTCTCTCTGATGTGTACCCATCTCTCAGGGCTGAGCCACCAGGAGGTCTGAGACGAAACACCCTCTGAGAGGGCAAGGGTAAATTCCGCCGGCCTGTCAGATTTGTCTGTGGTCACATCGATCGAGTTGGGGCCTCAGCCTAGGAGCGAGTATCTTCTTTTACATGGAGCTTGATCTTGCAGCACACCACGAGTGATCGGTGTCTCAGTCGGCCGTGAAGTTGCCGAGATAAAAAGGAAACCCCTCAAGGCATACCGCATTATGATTGATCAGTCTAGCTGGAGCCATGCTAGTGCGAGGAGTCTCCATGACACTTTCTGCTGAGGCATTGTCGGAATAAGGAGTTTGTATGCTGGTAGGCGTGGAATTATCACATCATCCAGGAGTCGCTGCCCATTTTGCCATTCATCTATTCCCACACCAATCTCCGGAGACAGAGGCCGGAGTCATGGTCACGCCACTCTGCATGTGGATGTCACCCAGCAGTAACATTGCTCGGCTTTGGGATCCTCTGGATAAGTGATCAAGCTGATCTAGAACGTCGGCCTTTGTTTCTTCCTTGGTGGGTCATTAGTGTTGGCGCATAGACGCCTGATCATAGACGGGGACCAGAGGTTGTGATGAGTGTGTAGTGAATAGCAACTTTCAGTTACCTTGTTTGGCAGGGTTCAATCATCCTAGCCAAGAGTTCGTACAAGCATACTCCAACGCCATATCTCGTTCTTCAGCGCTCTCCCTTGCCATAAAAACTAAAATCCTTATCACTCGGATGGTCCAGAGTCAGCTAGCATCGTCTCTTGCATGTGCGAAGTCGACCTGATCTCACAAGTTCAGTCGTTGAGATGACGGAGTCATACAGCGAGCAATCGCTAATAGCCTGTGGTCGTCCGACAATCCAGGATCCATTGGCCTACATTCCATGTGCCAAGCTTGAATAAAACCAGAGAGAAACTGATCCAGTTACAGCAAGCTTTCCCTTCTCTACAAAAATATGCCAGCAAAACAGATGCCATGAAACCAGGGTAACAAAGAAAACTCCCTTTGTGAAGAAAAATGGTGTGCATGTACAACATTACCAGAATAAAGGTATTGACTGATGAAGGTGCAAATCACTTGCCAAAGTTCTTGGTTCCAGGCCCAGACAATACGAAAACCCTGATGGATGGCCCATAACTCATATCCTGAGGCCACATGGTGTCAAGAAGAACCAAACAAAATCAGAGCCGCCTTCTACTGGCCCATGAAATCCAGTGTGGCTCGTGAGGCTCGCTACTGCAGAGACCTTTGACGATGTGGCCAAAGACTTGAACCCAAATGGAAAACTCCACAGGTACCCATGGTCGAAGAAGCCACTAATAGGACAGAACCTTTCCAAGGGTGGCCATCGACCACATAGTAGAGAATCAAGCCAGCCAGTGAATCAGACACATATACATCCTCGCAATGTAGACTATATTGATCCACCAGTATCCGCGGCAAGTCCCACTGACACGCAATCGATACTGGAGACGGTTGCTGGAATTCCCAGATTGACATCTTCAGTAGACTGGTGGTGACTGACGAAAATTAATGATTATAGGTGGACGCCATATAGAATTCGATAGCATTAGGGATGTGGTTCGTCATCTCATGTCCCGGCATTACCCCACCAACCCCTACCATCCAATGCACCGGCCATTTATGAAGAAGAACCACGAACATATAAAGGCCAATGCTGAAGAAGTTTGTGCTGACCACCCACTGACAATGGCATAAGAAATATCATGCTTGTTGTTCAGCCCAATTGGGAAATCCTCAGAATCTACTGGTTATCTCCCTTTGGGATGCTACTGGACGGGCCGTACTGTTGCGAGGACCATTGCACATCCTGAAACGGCTTGGACAAAGAAGGAGTCCCCAGAAAATCAAGAACAGTTATCAAAATGTGATGAGCTGCTGAAACTCATTGAAGAAACCCTACAAGTAAGAGCCCAAAAGTTAACTAAAAAGTCCCAAGCCAAAAAGCATAACACTACTATGACCGAAATACCAAGTTCAGAAATTTGTTGCAGCTGGTTAGAAAGACTTGTACTGCAGCCTACATACAATAACTAGCAGCAGAGGCAGATGAAAGGACCCTCTCTGTAGATAGCATGTCAAGGGACCAGCATGACATTAAGTGAAAAATCAAAGGCAAGCATAAGATTTTCCACGAAAAAAGCTCAAGAAATACTTCGAACGGAAGAAAATCCAGCTACAGAATGCACATAAGGCTGAATTCCATAATTGTGGACCACCTTTCCCCTCCGGCCCCCGATTGGTGACAGCTTCACTGAAGAAAGTTCTGTAGAACATGAAGAACTGTTATAACTGGAATGATTTACAAACCACCAAAGAACAAGTAACATGTAGTTTTGGGGCCACAACTGGCGCCAGCAAGCAAACAAAATTACGGACTTTTAAATGAGTACTCTGTATCATCACTGAGTCCCCAGGAAAACAGATCTGATCAGCAGGAAGTTGAAGTATACATCACCGAACCTAACAGGTCAAAGCCCACCCATCCTTATGCTACCAGAGAGTCTCTGAAAGAGGACATCAAAGTCAAGTAGAAACTTGGGAGTTATGTAAGAGAGTCCCAAGTCCGCCATACGCGACGCCTATAGTCTTTGACAAAATGAAAGGATGGTACAAACCGATGTGCATCGATTTTAGTCTAATCAACAAGCTGAATTACCTAGATCCCTGACCCCCATGCCTACAAGCTTCTATGACCTTTTCCAGAGATGAGTGGAGATAAAGTTTTTTTCCAAGGATCGATCTCAGCAAGGGTATTGGCAAGGCTCCATAACCAGAAGAAGAAAATTCCAAAGACAGCCATTAAGAGTACACCAATGGGACATACGAGTTCCTCCGAAGCCCTTCGTTCTTGAAGAATACTGGAGCAACACTATAAGGGTCTAAGAGCAACACTATTTTGGCAACATGAAATGGTGTCCATAATACTACTGGAAGACTCCGGCCATTCCGAAACATGGACAGAAACATCTGGAAATTCTTTGGAAGCTGTTCAAACGGCTGCTTCAGCCAACTTGACTGCAAGACCCAGCATTTGAGTAATTGACGCAGATATATTTGACTCATTGGTCTCCGTCTCCAGGAATGAATTAAAGGGATGCTCAAGACAATGGTGAGACAAAATTTTGGAAGCACCACGTCCCCAAACACAAAATACAACAGGTCCTTTCTGTTTCTTAGTGTGGTTCTATAGCAGTAGAATAACATGCTCACTTTGCAACTGGACCTGCTCCATTGTGTCGTACCTTCTGCGCTAGGGAATCCCATACCAACTGGAGTGGGAGAGCCCAAGATCCTAGCGCTTCACACTGTGAGAACTTTCTGTACTAGGAACCTGTGCTAACGTATGCCCAGACCGCAAACAAGACTGTTTGTGGCTCAGCACAGAGGCCACTGACGAGGGTTTGTGCAGTCCTCAATTCCGGAACAGATGGGATCTGTTCCCAGACTCGAACCCAGCAAGAACTTATCCAGCAGAGGCGAGGTATGCTCCATTGGAGTAAGGAGTGCCATGCTAATAGTGTGGGCTGTACTAAATAGAGTGGCATTCTTTTTCTCCAGGATTACTTGTGTTGCCAACTGACCCTAAACCATTTATCTAGTTATAGAATCTGCCAAGTTTGAACAGTAGGGTCATGCGCTGCCCACGTACCCTTCAAACTTTGAAATGAAGGGAATATGTGAAAGGCACAGACAATCTGGCTTCAACATTTTAAGTCGGTGCGTAATAATGAGACTTGTACTGGTTAGTACACCTTTTGAACTTTGATGGGAGAATTGCTGTTGATCTTGTTTTTAAATTCATTGACATTTCTTTTAAATTGTTAAAGAGTTTTAAGAAATTAGGGAAATTATCTTTAATTGGGGGTTATGTTACAATTTAAAAGGATCGGCGCGTCTGGGTTGAACGTATTGTGAAAGATACGTCCCATAGCAATAAAGACGCTCTGCCAGCCACCTGATTAAATATCGCTTTTAGATCTTTGTATTTTCGGGTCAGTGTTGCTGTTAGATGCTTTGTTTAAACAAACGTTTTGGAATATAAAGCAAGCCTAATATTCATAATGTTTGGATCGATTATAATGCTACTAGAATAGAACAAGATTATGGTAGAAGTGTTCTCCAGGTTCAAGTAAGTTTGCTAGGCATTGCCGAAGGTTCGATGACTGTTTAGAAACTGACCGTAATTAACATTTGCATACTGACTTGTCGCGAATCATTGTTAAGCTTACAGGAATGCAGAATATTCTAAGAAAAGAATATCGAGTAGTGTTCGAGAATAATTTGTTTGTCAATATCATACAAAGAAATGTTAGACTGAGCGACGAGTGAGGTGGTGGGGTATAGAGACACCACAGACGAGAGAGAGAGCGAAAGGAGATGTGTTTAAGATTTCTAGTCTATGAAGTGGAGTTCTTCAATAAGAGTTTGTATTCTAGACGACTATAAGCTACCATTAGTAAATTATTCGCTTGCTCATGAACTATTGAGATTCCTGAACGACGTAATTGAACTGAAGACATGGTATGGCTTTTGTTCCTATATTCCAACATGCTTGTAAATAAAAGGATTCCTTCGTTGGTGCATACCGCCTGTTTATTTAGTCGGCTGCACCGAACACATACCACAGGATCTACAACGAACTCTACAAGCTAAGTACTGCACTTACCCCCTTATATTTGGGGTGTACAGATGAAGTCAGCATACTATGCATCGTAACAGACTAGCTAATTCTTCTCATCCCACAACAGACAAGTCATGCGCACGGATCTGGATGAATGGCTGTAACCACTAGAAAACGTGAAACTACACCCCAAAACCCTTAGTGGCATCTCATTTTAAAAAGATCATATCCTCAGCAACTTGTCACGTTACACTCGTTGGACAGGGATCTGACACCACTTCATTATATGGCTGGTCACACCAAGAAATCCTGCTGGAATGTCTACAAGGAAAAATCACGACCTCCTGTCAAATCTCGGCAAAGGCGACCCCAGTGAACCAAACCTCAGCTGTCTGCAGAAGCCTATATATGTAAAGTTCTACAAGATTCACGGCTACAGTTTCAAGAGGACACTGCCAGGACAACCCACTAAGCAACAGCCCCGACTTTGAGGACCCTACCCCCAACTCATGAAGCCTTTGTCCTTCCACATCAAGCGTTCACATTATTAGCAAGAGAGTTATTGTACAGATCAGAACAAAAAACATCGTCCTGAACTTGCCCCCACCAGAGACTAAGGGATGGAAAAATACCGAGAGGTCGACTGGTTCCAACCTAGACCACCTAGCGCTACATTGCCAACTGTCCGCTTGAACTACATCACAATATTGCAAGTGTACCACACCGGTGCAGAAGCAACAACTGCAACAGTCAGATGAAGAGCTCCATGGGACTTCGCAAGGTTCACTGCAGTACAAGCGTAGAACCACAAGCCGAAATGATAACGTGAAACAAAAATGTGTATTGACAGTGGAATTGTGTCAGGGACTATTCCAGAGAGGTGTCTCGTGACGACACTCAGGTTGAATAGATAAAACCGGTAGCGAGGCGCACAAACGACAGGGAAGGCAAAGAAAAAGAAGCTCAACTAAACTCCTGTCACAACAAAAAGACAGTTCTGATGGAACCAATTTGATGGTATTAGGATATTGGGGTAATCAATTTTTCAATGCAGAAAATCAATGTTTACATTGAGTTTAAATTTAATCTCCAAGACCGTATGTCTAGCACAGTGTAGCGAGATGGGGGACTCATGGAGGCTATTGCCCCGCCCCCCCCCTCCCAAACCAACAAAATGGGCGTTTCTTTTATATTGGAAATGCCGTTCGCGAATTCAAACATTGATGACCTTTTTTTTTTTTTTTGTTTTTTGAGAGCAGCACTCAAATTACATCATTTGGCAAAATTCATTTTTGTTTTTGGAGATCAGCACCAAATCATAATGGATTCGACTCATAAATAATGGTTTGACTTTTTGGGCAATCTACTTTGGCCCCCCTAATTTTGAATAATTATGCTCCTACACTTATGTTAGCTAGTGGGGTGAGTGTGAATTTTTTAAACTCACCGCGGCAGGGGGGACGGTTAACTGGGACAAAAGCTGAAGCATCGTTTTTGTTTCCTTGAGCTTATTACCACTGCCAAGAAAAGATCATTCTGATGAAGCTGTCCGACAGCAGTTCTTCTTTCTAATTGTTATTAAAGCTGCAAATCAGGTAATTATGACTGACAGCATACGGTCTTTTTTTCGTTTCCGAAACTCGTCTATATCATGATATGTTTCTTGTCTGACATTAGAAATGTGGTCATGTCACACACTAAATTCATTGTTATTTTCTTGAAAACAACTGGTAGTAAACTAAACTTTGCGAAATAAAAAGATAGTTTCACACTGTAATGCAACGGAGCTGTATCGTGGAGTGCATGACGTGAACGCCAGTTTGGAATTAATTAATTGTACTCGTGAACGGAGCGCGAACTGCTGTCAAACTTCTGATACTCATATTTGCAATACTACTCTCAAATAATCTGATTTCACTGAAATGGAAACCATTCTATTATGTCAGGCTTGTTTGCGTTGGGCAGTGAGTCCAGTTAAGCCACAGCGCTGTGATGCGAGGCTTGGATTCCCCAAATTAATCGTTTTGAATGGATACCTCACGCGAAACAAAGAGAACACTAATATTGCATACCCTGAATGCTTCAGACAAGAAACATGTGCTGAGGCTGTCAGACACGTGCTAAAATACGGGTACATACAGGACAAGTGCGCGCGAGTGTGAGACGAGCGGAGTACGTTGATTCGAATGGTCGCACAGGGGTCTGGTAGCAAACCCCCATAATCCTAACCCCCTGCCGATCAGCGCCAAATTTCACGATGGAGGTGACGGCCATTCCATTGATGAAGGATCGGACGGCCAGATGACAGTATAGGAGAGAGAAGGTTATGAGTAGGCACAGGATCTGACCAGAAGACAGTCAGTAAAGCTGTAGAAACTATGGAAGAAGGGAAGTAGCGGCTAAAATGTCAACGGCAACTCCATACAAAGAACAACAGGACACACCTCCCTGCTTCCGCACTCCCTCTATCTGTCTGCCAGGTGGAAACTTCCCCTAGCGCCGACACGACCGACGTGGCATGCCGTCCATAGACCGCCAGACCAGCGCGAGCCAACCAGAAGCCGCCGGACAACTGACGTCACTCAGAAGAGGCCACGAACAGCATTTCCTGGATGCGAGCCCGTGAACGGAGACGGTACTACTACCGATAACCCTTCCACCACCGTCAACCACGACATAAGGAGTATGGTGGAGGGGCAGCTCAAGGCGGACACCACTGCACGTGCAACACCTAACTGACAACAGCAAATAGCGGCGAGGCAAATGCCTGCAACAAGAAAACACGACACACACCACACACACACACCCACACAGAGCACGGACACACAGACCACTCCTGTTTCACACACACGACACACACACACACACCTACAGGAGGCAACAGACAAAGTTCACTGATCAGGTAAAGACAAAAACATTTATTCCTTTTGTTGTTGAACATTAATGTAATTAATAGATCCAATAAAAGTATCCTGATTTAGATGAATTCAAACCATCCTTTGATATGTGAAATCTTCAGAAACGTTTACAATGCCATCAATTTGATTTTTGATGTGTACTTCAAAGACCTTCTTGTTCCTTCATTCACCACTGTGAAAACTATCCAAGAAGTGCACTGTTTCAGTGGAACAGATTCTATTAGAATCGTAAAGATCTTCAGAATATTTAGAAAGATCGGGTATTGTCCGCATTAGAAAATTGTAAATTACCGGTAAAACTGTCCAAAGAACATTGAAATGGAACAGGGAAATCAGTGATGTGATAGTGTTATATCAGCACCCATAACGAGAGTGAACTATGACGGAAAGATTATGACAGTACATCTCGAACTACTGGAACAAAAGATACTGTCATTAAATGAATCCAGACAAGAAACTGTAATTACTGAATAGAGTTGACCAGAACACCCGAATTGTTTCGTGGAACATGACACAGGAACAGATGAAAGACTTGTTAAACAGCCCAGATTTTGTTCATGAAAGACAATCCATCAAGATTTGGTGTAGTAATAAATCGGTTAAAACGTAAATACAATATGCTCTCTATGATTCAGTGAAATCTCCCTTTAAAGGTTTGTGAAATAGAGGATGAGATTGATTGAACTCTACGTTTTTACTCATACAGAGTTAATAGCGTCATTGAGAATTACATTCCTGTCCTCTGAATGAGTTAATTGCATTTGGTGAATGGTTTAACTGTAGGTTAGGTCCCGTGGGAGTTCAGCATCACATCCTGTTTTATAACTATGTGTGTACTGGGCCCTGGAGGCAAAAGCCAAAGTCAAACAAACCAGAGTGTGCAATACTGCAAATGGACCCACAGAAATCGCACCTTTTTTTAGAACCTGTATAGTCATCAACGAAGGGCGCATAGCAAATGGCAGAGTGTGCGGCCTGTGTAGAAACTATGTTACGTACCGCTCTTGCGGAGATTCGTCCGCCGTAACTGCTCAAAGCTGTCCAGAGCATGGCGAGCACAATGTCTCACGGCACGCGCCCACACAAATAAATGGTTCGATGAAGAATGAGGGTGCTTAGTGCAGCTCGTAATTTTTCTGAAATAGCAACAGACTACCCTTATGATGATACTCTAAAACGCACGGTATAACGAAAAAAGAGCACATGTAACATATTCTGTACTGAATGACAAGAGAAAATCCTACAAGATAAAGAGCGTGAATCTTGACTACAAATAGAAATTGACAGTAATAAGTTTATGTTTCAGAAATCAACGAGCTCGACCTATACTACGTGAATGAAAGCCCCAAAGTTACATTTGAAAATGGAAAAATCATTTTGCTTTGAATACTGTTCAGAACAGTTCAACAGCATCAGAAGTGACCCAGAAATTTGCACATTTAATTATGAATTATCATGTCCCGAGTGGGAAGAAAACAAAAGAAGCATGAAGTCCAACAGGCACATAAGGAAAGCTTAAAAACACATGTAAAGCTGTTAGGACAAGAATGAAATTTCGAGCGAATTTTTGAATCACCAAAGACATAGTTCCACCCATGTTGACCAGAATAATTTAATAATTGTATGATCAAAGTACTCTTCCCATAGGAGAGGAGCCACTCATTTATCATTCTATATGTAATAAAAAAAGGCAAAAAAACAACCAAGAAAAAGGTTCGTGGTGTTCGCTTGTAAGCACAATAAGAAAAGTGTAATTACATCAAATAAAATACTCGACTAGATAAATGTGGCAGAATTTGCGCACAAAATAGTTAGAACAAGCAGGCTTTACGGTTTATGTCGGTGGGGGGAAATGGATAGATCTTATTTTTGGATCTTGTTTCTATAAAAACAGATCTTTATAAGGGGCACAGAAAAGTAATTTATATGTAGTGAGTTCATAGACAAAAAATAAGAAAGCTTATGACGTCAGTAGATAGAGGCAGCCTTTGGCTTAGTCTTACAGAAAGTTAAAACATCGTACGAAAAATACTTGAATGCTTCAGGTTATATATATTCGTTCAATGTAGTTTAGGGTGTGGAACTTGATATGCTCGGAAGTTTTTGAGTGTCCAGCCAGGATGTACACAGCTGGCCTTATGGTGTGCCCCTGATTTTTTAGTCTGTTAAAACACCGAGAATCCTGACAATGTAAACTAAAAATGGAAGGCAGGGGTTGCACTATTCTTGCCTGGCATGACAAGAGATCCGTTCAGCTACTGTTTGCAGAACGATTGTTTGTTTAATCTCTTCCACACGCTGTTGGATTACAAAAGCCCAATAGACACCTCGCCGATGGGCATCAACATCTCTAGTTTTGACCGTAATTTGACTAAAACAAAAATCATGGTTTTCAGAATAAGGGAGCATTTGTCAAAAGTTAAAAAGTGGTTTTATGAAGGAAAAGAGATGCAAGTTGTAAATCGTTACAAAAATTGGTTTTATGATAACTAACAAAACTGTCATTTGACATTGCATAGAGGAGTTTGCAGTAGAGCTAAAGGGAAGGGTGGTATAGATCATGAAGACAATGAGTCTTGGAAATGGAACAGTCAGTTTTCTCTAAATTTTTGATGCCACAGGTTAAACCTATGATGTTGTATGCAGCTGAAATTTGGGGTCTAACACATTTTCAAATTTGTGAAGCCGCCCCCCCCCCCCCCCCCCTATTATTTGCCTGTAAGCGCTTTCTTGAATAATCCTAGAACTCCGAATTGATGGTTTATGGTGAAATTGGCAGGTACCCTGTATTTGTTGATTGTATAATAAAGGTGATCGGGTATTGGTTTAGTTAAAAAAGCTAAATCTTGCAGACTGCCAAACAAGCATATGAAATGTATAAAAATAGATGTATGCAGAGTGGAAAAAACAATCGACCAACAAAATGGGCCCAGCAAAGTCAAATTTTGCTTAGAATACTTATGGAGTTTCCGAAGATTGGTTGAATGGCGAGTTGGAAACGAAAAGGTTTTTGTACAAGTTTTTAAACAACGCTATGAGACTGTACAAACAGAGTGGTCAAGTAAACTGTACGAGAGTGAAAGATACTCTACTACTTTAAATCATTGTTGCAACCAGAAAAATACTCCAAGACATACAATAATTAAATTCGTACCACTTTTTGTCAAATTCAGATTGGGAAATGCGATATTAGCACTCATAATAGGAATACAGAAAAATCAAACTCTTCCCTTTTTGTAAGGTTACAGAAGATGAACACCATTTTTTTGTTTTTTGTAAAGTCCAGTATATCGGAAATTAGAAAAGTGGGTTTACGAAATTTTTTTTAAAAAAAAAAAAAAAAATTTTCCTTTTTTTTTGGGCGACGGAAA
>JAFLJL010006046.1:0-13267 GCA_018398815.1 Conus ventricosus | reverse complement strand
TTGCACTCTAAGGGGAAACGCATATCATATACAAGGGCCTAAAAGAAAAACTTACTTATCATCTAACATTTAATCCTAGCGGTTCTGTCGTTCTGTCTGATGATCCTTTAGCTAAATACACCAGTTCAGTGACATCTCTCTTGAGTTTGATGTTGTTACTAACCCTGGACTGGCCAGAACAATCTTAACCCAGTATAAAGTAAAACGGTTATTTATTATGAAAACGTTATGCACGCCATTACAGAAAATAGAAACAAGCGAGACACTCTCTGGAACATACATCTAAATCAGTCTCTGAAGTCTTTAAAGGAATTTTGTTCTTGTTTACTGAAGGAACAACTCCTTTTCAGAGAGAATCAGAAGCGTTTTATAATCCAAAAATTGAGAAGGTTGACTGTGTAATAAATGGCAAGTCTGATCAGTTGTATTCGGGGCGTGGACTTTTACCTAAACCAAACACTTTGATGAAATAAGAAAGTTGTTTGCTGGAGGTAGGCAAAGGGATCCTGCAGTTGATCGCGTATGTAAAAAACTTCGCCTTTATGATGTAAGACTCGAAGACTACTTAATATTCAAATATGGACTGTGGCTGGATTTTAGATCTACATTTGACAACAGGTTGTTTGGAAGTGGAGAAAGGATAGGACAAGATGGCATAAAAATAATATTCACAAGAAAGCAGACGGAAACGGCCCAATAAAAATGCACATTTTTATGGTTTGTGATGCTCAGTTAACATTGAAGAAAACAGGCTAAAAGACGCGGCTTATTAAAATGCAAAAGAAATATTCTAATAAAAACAGATGGATAGCTTGAAGTTTCTGCCCAAAGATCCGCACTGTTCTCTTATTTGCGGGATTACTGGGTGTGGGAAAATGTCTTCGTACTTGATTTGTTACAAACAATATACAGGTTTCACTACGAGCACATTGTTTATTCTGCACAACCATTAAGCACAACAAGTCTTACAAAGAAAGGAAGTTTATTTGACAGACGAGAATATATTTTTAGTTGATCCTAGCGACAAACTGAGCGACTGTTTAGAACATTACTATAGACTATTTGAGGGAACTGAAACCCTGTTTATTATTGATGACTGTTCGGCTGAACGAGATATTGTTAAAAAAAGAAAAGCTCTTTCAAAGCTAGCCTTTAGTGGACGTCACGCCTAGTTTCTGTGTGGCTCTTAACTCAAAAATATAATGCCGTCTTAAAAGACTTTAGATCGCAGTTAAAATCAGTTGTATTATTTTACACTAAGGACTAAGATAGTTATGAAGAATGTTTAAGTGAAAATTATATAATAAGGAAAAACCAAAGATGAGCTAAAAAAAAATAAAGGAAACAGTTAGGAACGATCTAAGCACGTAAGCTATGCTTACGGACTGACCCTCCAGTTCAATACGTTTGTTTATTGTGATTGTTTTATTATGATTGCTTATAACAATTTATTTATTATAATTTTAATATCTATAAAATGAATGTCTCGGGGGCCAGGAATCAATAAGCGCCAGCTAGCTCCTAAAAAATGCAATGCCAGCTAGAGCTAAAAGACCTTGCAGACACAAACTGTGTTTGATCTAATAGGGAGTGCCAGAAATGTTTAATGGATTTGATTACACAGATGTTTGGGGGTTTACAAAAGAACACTGCCAATTGAAGACAAAAAACTCAGCATATCCTACCTGAAAGAGATAAGAAATTTAAGACCAAACGATTTTGGCAAACACGAAATACATTTAACTTTATAACGAGGAGATGCTTGGAGTTACTTCCTGATAATTGCTTGGAATTTAAATTTTGTAATACGAAACCCCAATGTATACTTTGATATAGAAAAACAATTTTAGATAGGCTTTGTATTGAAGGGCCAATTTTTGTTAAGCCTGGTTCCAGGAACACATACAGAAATAAACAGGAGGATATAGCTTGGCAGGGGTTCTGAATATATTGCTTCTAGAGAAAGAAGTCCTTAGCCGATGTTGGCGACAATGTCGGGCTTGAATTTTCTTCCATAACTCGAATCACTACTAGGCAAATGACGATTTGCTTTTTCGCTTATTTATTACTCCGTGGGAGGGCGATGTTTAGTGTTGCCAGAACATACGTTATTGAGGCATACTAATTAAAGGCTGAAAAACTTCGGATGCTCCTCTTAAGTTCGGTATTGACAATTACTAAAACACGGAGGCAAAATAAACACCATGTATCTACTGACAAGGTTGCTGTGATGGTTTTGACAAAAAGACTAACTAACAGTACTCGACTTTATTCTCTTTTAAGTGTGTTGATTTATTGCGTTTTAACTCTGTTGATGAAGTGCTGCCAGAAGGTTTTTTCTAAGGAAGTTCATTTACAAGTTTTAATTATTAAAAAAATTATCTTATTTATAATGGAGGTTAACAGTTTAGATTTAAGCAAATAAATGAACTTCAAAGGTTATAGATAAGCGATTGGATTATAGTATTGCGTTACTAGAAAGAAATATGCTTAAAGCTTTAATTACTCTTTCTTATGTAATTTCTGGCTCTACATCAGCTGTTTGCTAGCGTAAGTGCTGGGTCTGGCATTGCTGTTTTAGCTACTGGGGTTGGTCTGCGCCAGGTGCTCTTTAGCACTTTGGAGGTCTCGGGTTTAGGGTTAGGCGACCATGTCTATGGTTTGTAAGTGCTGTTAAAAAATTTTACGTCCCAAATTACAAAAATCTAAATGCCATGGTAGCTCTAGCTCGGCTAAAAACTTTGTTTCTTTATGATTACGAATAAGAAATCATTACAGGATGAAAACATCACGGACGAAGGAATTTGAGAAGCTTATGGCTGACGGTGTTGATTACAGACGCCAGAAAATTGAACTTCAAAAGGATGTGGAGACAAGACTTTTACTTCACGAAGGTGACACTGATGCAATTAAACAAGAACTTTGTAAAATACAATACTCACGATCAGTTAAAACATAATAGAGCAAAAATGGTTTACAAACATAGCCGTCCTGATCTGAATGATTGGTTTAGTTCTTCACCGGCAAGTTCTAATTTGATTGCACTTGTCGGTGGTTTACACAGGTTGCCGATCAGTACCTGATCACTGGTTCGCTAGGCGCTGGGCTATGCCGATATTGTCGACTGGCTAAAAGGCTTCGTCTGCTTTCGACTTTGGTGTCAGCAGCCGGCGGCACAGATCAGCTACAAGAGGCGCTGCTGCGGCAGAAAAGTATATTATGTCAAACCAAGTTGTGTGACATATTTCTACTCTGTGACATATTTTATACCGCGCGACCCATTTTTTTTTGCTTTGAACGGTGACATTTTTTCTTGCTGTTGACCTATAAAATAAGGGATTGCCCTATATAAAAGGGATTGACCTATAAATAGGTATTGCACTGTTTATAGTTAAGTGTTCTTGGAGACTTGTGTGCCTCTGTGTTGGTGTGTGTGGGCGCTAATAAGCGTTGTTATTCCCATTTATGTTGTGGGTGCTTTAAGCCGTTGTTATTGATTATGTGGTGAGTGCTCTAAAACGCTGTTTTTATTATGTGTGGGTGTTGAAGTGAACAAAAAATATTAATGTTTTGCTGTTTTAAATTTTATTTAGTTATTTTAATTTTTTGGTTTACATATGAAGCTTTAGATCTCATGTATCTGATTCTAAAGATTGTTCTTTTATTTTGTATGAAAAATTGGAATGCGCTATTTGACGAGACAATGAAAGCGTATTTAAACTTTGATTTGGGTGATATCCTGGCCTTGAGAATGATGTAGACAATATATAAAGTTCATAGGGAACTGTTGGTACGATGCAATCAAAAGCGTTGATCATGAACTGATAGTGTTCAGAAAAATTAGCCCTAAAATATTAGTCTGGTGTTTATTTGAGGTTAACATGCCTGGATAAGTGTTGATGCGCCTTAGGTTTGCATAAATAATGGGGTTTGTAATTACTTTTATATTTATTTATTTTTTGATGTACCGTACTATATTATGAGTTTACTTATTGAGCCTCCCTAACGCATCTGAGTTGGAAAAACTGCTGCCAGCGACTATGGTGAAAGGTAGTGCAATTAACAATTTAGCATTATGTTTTTGCGAAGTAGTCATGGACATATTTTTATACACCTCGAATCGTTCATGAGCTGCGGTGGCACTGGCTTTTCTTTATTTTCTCTGTGTATCTTCAACGGATACCGCCTGGTTAATTAGTGGGGGGGGCCGGGGCTGTTCGTTTGTTGATAACGCCTGTGATAGTAATATACTTGCCAGTCTGGGTTTCAAACTAATCAGAAAGGAAGTAATCTGCTTTCTCGCCCTGGTTTTTCTGTCTGGGCTGATTTAATGCTGACTCTGTGTATACTGGCAAGTGTTGTCTGCTATAGTGCGCACCGGTTCGGGGGCGGGACGGTTTGGATCTGGCTTATTTGTTGTATGGTTACATACACTGTGTTGGCCTTGTGTTCGGATTTTGATAAGGCCTATCCTAAAGAGCTAGTTTTATTTCGTGCAGAGTCCGAACATTTTAATTATCCCGTTTCTTTGTGTTTGTTGGGCCGGTGCGGTTGTGGCATTTACTTCGGTTATTATGTAAAGATGTCTGTAAAGCGTATATTTGTTTGTACAAGATAAGCTATGTGACTGTTCTTTGAGTACTTATCTTGCCTGTATGCAGTGTCTATTTGGTAGTTAGCACGTTTGGCATGTGATTTTATAGCCATTATACTTGGTATCGTTTTTCTCTTGGGGCGGTTGTTACGTTGATGTGGCCGCTTAGGGGTGGTGCACCTTCGCCCTTCGTTTGGCCGTCTTCGAGGGACATGAGGGTGACTGGTGTAGGGTGGTAGTGTGGACACATTGAGCCTGGTGGGTGGTTTGCTGTAATCTTGTTGCGTCTTTGGGCTCGTTATTAGTCTTTTTGTATTGGGCTTTATTGGGCTGGTGTAGGTTGGCTGTCATACACTTTGGTCAGAATCCCAACTATAGAAGCAGATGACAGTCATATTAGAAGCTATGGGTATAATATGTTTTGGTGACTGTGTAACCAACTCAATCTACTCCTATAACTGGGTCTAAAGTTTGTTTTAAAATTTTACTCAAAAAGGATGATGACCAGTTTGTGGTGATGCGGTATGGGAATCAATCGTGCCACTTGGCTACGGCCCACATCTTCTAGAATACAATTTACAACCTTTATTTAAATCCCTCCATCAAGATGGTTCTTTTGCGATTATTGTTGTATAGGTCAGATGGGGTACACACACGACCAGAGATTTATTGAAGCCAAACGGCATCTAGTAAATTCTTAGATCATATTAAACAACATCTCCAAACAAATTAATCAAAATCCACACCCACCACAAACCTTCCCAATCTTATAATTACACCACTCCCTTCCCCCCCCCCCCCCCCCCCCCCCCCCTCCCCCCCCCCCCCCCTCCCCCCCCCCCCCCCCCCCCCCCCCCCACCCCCCTCCCCCCCCCCCCCCCCCCCCCCCCCCCCCCCCAACCCGTCAACCCCGCCCCCCTCCCTCACCCCCCCACCCCCCCCCCCCCCCCCCCCACCCACCCCCCCCCCCTGCCCCCCTCTCATTCAACTCCTCTTCACACTGCGGGATTTGCGGTTTAGAACTAACACCTAACAGTAAAGACCGCATATATAAGAGACACACTATCACATTTCTGGCAAATTCAGAGGAGCAGGCGCACAACAATTGTAATCCTTCAGCTTAAGGTTGTACCTAAAGACATGGAAACTGCCTATCTTATTGCATAACCTAAGAGGCTTCGATTCTCATTTTTTCAGGCAAGCATGGACATCTGAATATTAAGAGGGATACCTGCATTGCAACAGTCTTCAGAAAAGTACATGACGTTTACTCTTGACTCGTTTTTCCTTTTATGACTCGCCCAACATTGATGGCTAGTGTGGATATGTTAGCAGGATCTTTACAAGACTTGCCAATCACAAACATTCTTTGATCATCTTTAGTGCGTAAAGGAGTTTACCCTATGAATCAATGACCTCGTGGGACAGTTGATGAAGACTCGCGTCCTCCTAAAGGCGCTATCTTTTTTAAGTCTTAGAGGCAAAGACATAACTACTCTGAAAGATGATTATGCACAGAAGACTTGGGTAGAATTTACAACTGTTCAAACAATGGGCGTTTATCACGATTCAGTATTTATTGGCTGACGTGTGGTTTATTAGCCGAGGCTTTCGAAAATTTCAGAACTACATGCATGAACATTACTGTCTAGACTCATCAAATTACTTATCTGCGCCTGGCCTTTTGGGATGCATTCTTAAAGTCTACAAACATTCAAGATTGACTTTAATTTCTGATTACCTACACTTCTAGATGTTTGAAGACGGCCTAAGGGGCGGGTATTGCATGGCCTCACATCCTTACTGCAAAAGCTATCAGCAAATATTTAGATGATTTTGATTCCTACTAGAACCGCCCAAACTATTAAATGTACTTAGACGCCAACTTGCTGTATGGATGGGCAATGAGCTCAGACGCTTCCAATGAGAAACTTTTCATTGATAAAATGGAATCTTAATTTATTACTGTGTTAAGTAATGTTGTCACAGCTTCACCTGATAATCCAATAGGGTGTAATCTTTAGAAGTTAGACTTACTTAGAATTTCCTTATGTACTACACGATCTTCACAACGATTACCCACTAGCAGCTGAAAGATTAAAGATGAGCCCCATCGAACGCCTACATCTTGTACCCAATCTTCGCACAAAACTAATATGTGTGCCATTTCCAGACTGTTACAGTTTTTCATTAAGACATGGATTGAAACTAAGTGCTGTTCACAGAAATAATTACCTGTGATCAAGAGAGCCATTTTTTGAGGCATACATTCAAGAAAGAACACACTGATCTTAGGAACTGAGCCACGATTGCTTCAGAAATAGTCTTCTTTTAAAACAAATGAACAACAGCTGTTTGGCAAAAAAACTATGGAAAATCACACTCAAGCGTTAAAGATATGTGGAAATTAGTTACAAAAAGATAATCCAAGCAATTAAAGTGTGCCTCTAAGCCTAACTATCAAAGACTTTAGAAGATTTAACGAGCTGGTTTGGCATTATGATGAAGAAAAAGGATGTTATGTTGGACATGCCGGTGTTTTTCGGCTTTACTGTATTAGAGCTGTCTGAGTATTGTTGTTGTATGTCTGTACGAACTACTTTAAACCGCAGTACCAGAAGCAAGATTCCTTTACACAGACACTGATAGTTTTATTCTAGACGTCCAACAGAAGACTTCTATAGGATTTAGATAAACAGAAGTAGCTAAGGAAAGAATGGATGGGTACGACACATGCGGACTATCCAAAAGACAGTCCTTTACATTCAACTGTGAACAAGAAAGTGTTTGGATTAGATGAAGGTTGAACTTAATGGAACATTATTTAAAGAATATTGTTGGTTTGCGGTCAAAGATGTACAGACGTTGTTCAGCCAGACTTCTGTAATGAAGAAGGCTAAAGGCATAAGAAAGAAGTTGTCAAAAAAAATATATCTCCTCGATAACTACAAGGCAGCTCTCTTTGAAAACAAAAGTTTTTTCTTCACACAAATGTTATTCTGCGCTATTACTCTTCATCAGGTAGACAACAACTGCTGTTAACAAGAATTCACTAGTCTCTAACAATAACAAGAGAAACTTACGTCAATCCTGAGTTTCCTATGCTGTAGGGCATTGGAAAACTTTAAAGATTAATTGGCTTGTACTTAAATTAAGAACTAACAAGAACTATCTTGTACTTAATTTAGAACTAATCTAGTACCTTATTTAAGAACCTAAACTAGTACTTTATTTAAGAACCTAACTAGTACTTAAAAAAGAAACTTATTTTTTTTTTGCACTTAATTGGACATGTACTAGCAATTAACTGTAAAAAGTCTTTCTATAACTAAGCTTCAACTTTACTTATTTAGTTCTTTAAACTTGTCCTTTTTCTGTTCTTAAAAACTTTTCCATAGAAATGTGGTCTACTGCTGGTGGCTGTACTTTTTTTGCAGAAGCTGATCTCTTCTTCATTTATGGCGTTGTGGGGTTTGTAACTTTGCTGTTAAGTATGGCGTTAGAAATTTGGTATGCTAAAACTCCCCCACCAACAACAACAGCAGCTATACATAATAATCTTCTTTATTCGTTTGATTGTGATGGTGTTGTTGTTGTTAATTGTGTTTGTTGGCGCGGCGATGTTGTATTACTATCTAACAATTTTGTTTGCTGTTTGGTTTGCTTTTTGCAGTCTGTTCAATTCAGCTAGTTTAAGCCAGCCCTCAATTCGTCCAGGATTTTTTGTTTTAGTACGTACTACTTGTGGCACATTCACTTGTAGTACTTTTGTCCTTCGGGATGTCCTGCGATCTGTCCTGTGGGGTATGCGTCTCTGATCGCTCATTTTTTTTTATTGCGATTAAATTTAATTTGATCAAAATTAATATGATTAAAAGTAATTAATCCCATGTAAAATGGACATAACATGTCCCTAAACTCTGTAATACTACCCCCAATGCAAGAGTTTCAGGGACTTGTTTAAAACCGGATCTTTGTTGAAAAAGTCGTTATTTTAAATCTTTCTTCTGAATTCAACCAGCGCGATCTTACTTACTAAACTTAGCATTTAAAACTAATCATTGTATGGCCCCATGATCTATACCATTTTGACCCTAGCTGTGCTTCGTACCTAGCGTTAGTTTCTTGCTAACGTCTGTTGTAAGACAGTTGAGAATCTGTTCTTCAATAATTAGTTCAACACTAAATTACTGTGTTGTTTTTCCACACGCAGCCAGAGAGTATAGTCTTTCTTTATGCAGTTGTCTGTCTGTTGTGTTAGCCTGCTTGACTCATCACACTTTATTGTTCGTCAAAATCCATTTTTTATAAAACAAAAAAAATAATATAATACTTTTAAAACCATGAGTTTAAGCGTTGGTTAATTGATGCAGTGCCTATCGTTGGTGTTATAGTTTATTCAACCCTTGGCAAAATTTGTTAGGGATATAAACCGCCCAACACGGGAAAGATTGAAGATTCGCCAAAACTAGTTGCAACCTTATTTTTAGCTTTAACAACAAAAGATAATATTGATTAAAAAGCACATAGACATTCTTTCGTTATTATGATTATTTTAATTATTTTTTTAGTTAATAAAAAGATGAGTGAAAAAAAGATTATCAATACAATTTACCACTCGTGCGTAATTAAGCGGCCTTTGTATAGGTATAGCGTTGTTAGCATTAAACATTGTAGATCTAGGAGGTTAGACATTGAGGATTATTGTTAAGGGTTTTAGTCGTAATTACTGCAGGATTGCGTCAAAGACTTCTTGTTAACCGGGGATTATCCCAGAAAATATTAGTTCATAGATAGGTAATCTAGAAAATATTTAATTTATATAAAGGTGGGCGGGAGTAGTTTTGGTTGGTTGGAGGAGCTATTGTTACATGCACTGGCCTTCTATGGCTGCAATTTATGTTTAGGAAATTACGGTCATGAAGAGAGAGAACGGTTAACAAAGGCAATGGAAGATTTAGCTAAAGCATGAGCGCTTATGAGAAATGACGGAATTGCCCACTTAGACTTTTTTAATACAAAGTTAAGTGAACAGGGCCAATGCAAGAGCACACATTTACAGACCCCGTTGATGTGGCATTGGAATGAGTATTACTTAGTGACAGGAAAGATGTTTCTAACAACGCCGCCGCAGGATACTGTCTGACTTTATGAACCATCTGAGGAACAGGTAAAATAGCAGAGATAGGCTGTATTATAGGTGCTATGGGAGCAATCTCTCTTATGCATATTCATCTAAAAAAACATTAAAATTCAATTAAAATATGGTAAATAGAAAAGTACAAAATATATTATTCCCTAAAGGGTATTGGGAAAGGAAAAGACTGCTATTGAAAAAAAATAAGTAATGCTGCTAGAGGTGTCTGAATCAGATGCGATTAGACTGGCTTTCACCATAAACAGGCAATTTGGCATAATATATATACCTGCTCCCAAAAAGAATATTAGGCCTCGATTTGTTAACTCTGGTTCCCTAATGAACCCATCCTGATGGGGGACTTGCTGTATCTTCCACATGATAAAATAGAAGAAAAATGTTTAAGTTTGCTTCTGCAGTTGTTGACATGGCTATCATGATACAAAGACCGCTGAACCTTTAACGGATAATGCTCAACTGCTGTGGCTGTGGCTTTACATCAAATATACATGCGTGGCCCATTAAAGTATCTCGGATGATTCAAGTTGTGATGAAAAGAGTTTTTAAAGGGCCTCTGCCAACCAGATGTTTTTAAACCATCATGTTTCCAGTTAGGAGAGGGATTCCAGGCAACCATCGATCGCAGCCCTAGTTGAAAACTTTAATAAGTATCTAGCTGAACGTCTGAGTTTACCTATCATAATCACAGAGAAATTATGGACAGAACGCGCAACCCACAGAATGGGTTAGGGAGATTACCCATCAGTCTTAACGTGCCATGAAACAATGAAGAATTTAAAGCAACAGGCCTTAAACCAGTGAATGCGATCAATTAAATAAAAAAAGCATTACTGAGATTGCGCCAGGGGACTCAAAAAATCTCTTGCCGTTTGAGGCTTAAAAGTAAGGAACCTTGTATGCTCCTGGAGAGGGCAGAGGGCGATGGTAGAATTAGAGCCACAGATCCTATATGGGCATAGATGTATATGATGTTGAAAGATTTATGATGACAAGACCTCCCGTTTATTATTTAAGGAGACTTCCTCTTTTAAAAGCCAAGCCCCTAAAAGATCGTTTTTGGTCGTGAAGAGTTGCAAGTTGTCCCGCCAAAACGCAGGAGTTAAATTAATTTTTATGTCTTGGAGAGAATATAAATATTTTGTCACGATCACCAAATCTTATCTAGCACGTATAGCCCCGTTTCATTGTGTTAATATGTCGATTTTTGGCGGTTTTGCGTGTTTTTTTTTTTTTGGAAAACTGGTGTTAATTTTGGCCAAAACTGACATGTGATGGACGTGATTTGGATGTGAATAAAGGGGGGTTATCGTGCAAAAATTGATGGGTGAGCTTGAACATTGATTTTACTTTCTCTATATGCGTAGCCTCCGACGATTCTGTTACTACCTGCAGGACAAGGTCCCAAAACAACGCTGTCCTGGAAGAGCAGTTGCTCCAGCATGTACACGCTGCTGAAAAACAGAGAAGTATGCGCTGGCTCGGCCATGTCGTGAGCAGGGATGATGGACGGATCCACTAAAGACCTCCTCTCTGGAGAATTGTGCAGGAAAACGTCCCACAGGCAGACCACAGCTGCGATTCAAAGACGTGTGCAAGAGGGACCTAAAGCTTGAGCATCGACAGAACACTGGGAAGCTACAGCCCTCGAATAACGGTCAGCCTGGAGAAGACTGTGCAGAAAAGTCTCCCAAGTTAGATGAGTCACGTCGCTCAGCAGCACGGGGGAAAGATAATGAGAAGAAAGGCTGCAGCCCAGGCAGACAAACCAGCGTTCGGACTTTTTCTGTGGGCCCTCTGGCCAACAGGGACTGTCATTTCACGCGTCGGACTGGCCAGCCACACCGTCGCTGTACCAGAATAGACACCTTAGAGCGCAACTCCACTAGTCTTCCGTGACTGTAGGTGCCTAAATTATATATATATTGTAATAAAGGAACACTTGTTTTATTACGATATCATGGAGGAAGCCAATAAAGTCTTTAAACTAGTAAAATTATCAAGTGGGGACACGTCTTAATATACCAATTGGTGTATGAGGTACTGAAAAGGATTAAGAAATTTAAAGAAACAAAATTGAAATGGTTCCAAATTAAAGATATGCCACATAATTCTGGTAACAAATAGTGTGTTGAAAAGTATGCAAATTATTGATAGCGCAAATGAATTTCGTAACAGAGAGAAAGACTCAATTAATCGCTACCTTGGGAATGTGAGTTTACCCGTTTTTCTGGAAAGACCTTGAAAGAGTTCTGAAAGTTAACTGTTCACAACGTGGAGATTAATTTTTTGGTATGGATGGAAAACAAAACCGCGATATACTAGACCTGATAATTATAATGGGAAAAATTTCATATTTTAAATGTAGAATTAACAAGACAAAACCTAATCTAAACATGTTTTTCAAAGGAGCTTGAGTATACAATAAGGCTGAGAAACATAGTCCTTAATGGAGATGAATAAATGCAACGTACTTAACAAAATGGTTACCTTATATCAAAACCCCTAGGGAACTAACAGTTATATTATGCATTGTATGTAGATATGCGCAAGTGTGTGTGTGTATGTGTTTTTGTGTGTGTGGTTTTGTTAATGGTGTGTGTGTGTGTGTGTGTGTGTGCGTACGTGCGTGTGCGTGCTGTGCGTGCGTGCTGGGTGTGTGTGAGTGTGTGTGTGGTGTGTTGTGGTGTGTGTGGTGTGTGTGTGTGTGTGTGTGTGTGTGTGTGGTGTGTGTGTGGTGTGTGTGATGTGTGTGTGTGTGTGTGTTGTGTGGTTTCGTGAGCGATTATGTCCCAAAAAGGAGTGTATACTCTCTTTCTTTTCATTTAATCTCGTCCACAACCTGGGTACACAGGATTAATGCCTTATTAGAATTATTCGGTATGTGTGCACATGGGAAAAGAATTTTTAAAAAAAAAAAAAACACCTCAATTCAGCAAAAAAATGCTGTACATTTGTATGTGTTAAAGACTGTCTTATGTATTAATGTAATGATTTATGTATGTTAGTTGTCATTGTATGTTTGGACAATTTAAAAAAAAACAAGAATAAGAACTAATAATAATATTTTATTATATATAAATATATATATATATATATATATTATTAAAATATATATATAATTATATATATTATATATAAGATATATATAATAAATATTAATAAAAAGCTCTGACAAATGTACGCGTTACATAAAAAAATAGAAATAAAAAAAAGATGGAAATCCGTAGCATCACTTTATCATCCTAACTCTCATCGGTCGCATAAAAACGTCTCAATTTCTGTGGCCCTCATGCCACGCTCTCATGGTGACCTCAGTGTTGATGACCTCTCCTCATCTGTGGGCCCTTTGGGTTTTGGGTTTCCGTCGGGGTCACCCGGGAACGGCGAGTCCAGGGGGTTGTCGTTGGACGGAATGGGGGCGCCCTTCCGAAGGGAGAGCTCACTCACGCCGGCACCGTAATAAGCATTTTGTCGTCAGCAGTAGGTGGGGTCCTGCGTCTGTTAGATAAAGGAGA
>JAFLJL010006045.1:0-18257 GCA_018398815.1 Conus ventricosus | reverse complement strand
CTCTCCTCTTTCTCTATATATACAAACACACACAGAGAAGAAGAAGAAGAAGAAAAAGGGAAGGAGGAGGAGGAGGAGGAAATGGAGAAGGAGGAGCAAAAGAAGGAGCAGAAGAAGAAAAACAAGAACAAGAATGAAAATTAGAAAAAGAAACAGCCCTAAAAAAGATATACCTTCTTCTCTCTCTGTGTAACAAGACTGCAACAACAAACACGCGCGCACACCCCCACACATATACAGACCAGGCAGAGACAGACAGGCAGGCAGGCAGACGGGACGACAGACAGACCGACCGACCGACAGACTACACACACGGATGCACATGTGCAGTCACAGAGCGCATGCGCGCGCACGCACGCACACACACACACACCCCCACACCACAAACACACCCACACGCACATACACACACATACACACACCAAAACATGTACGCACACATACCCACCCAACCACCACCCAACCACCAACACCCCCCCCCCCCACACACACACACAGACTCACACACACTCAGTGCGCGCACACATACCCCCCCCACCCCCCCCCCCCCCCATCCACTCACCCATACACATACATACACACGCACAACACACACACAAAAACACACACACAACCAACCCCACACACACACAGATGTGCAAATCCTAAAAAAAAAAAAAAAAAAACCCAGTGAAATGACAGAGTCTAATGGAAAGATTTAAAATTTAAAAACGCCCTCCCCGTTTCCCACACACCAAGACTTGATGGGTCAGGAATGTGGGCACAAAGCACCCTTCATTTTTAGCCTCAGAATGGCCGCGGCTCTAAATAGAACTTCCTAATTAGAAGCAGCTACTGTGTTCGGTGTGGGCGGAGGGGGGAGGGGGGTTAGGAGGGGGGGGGAGGGGCAGTGCCTGGGGTTTGGGATGGGGGTGGGGTGGGGGGTGGAGGATGGGGTGGTGTGTGCGTGCGTGTGTGTGTGTGTGTGTGTGTGTGTGGGGTGTGTGTTGTGTGTGTGTGTTTAAATTTGTGTGCGCACGTGCGTGCGTGCGGGTGTGTGTGTGTGTGTGTGTGTGTGTGTGTGTGTTGGTGTGTGTGTGTGGTGTGGTTTAAAAATTTGTGTGCCCCGTGCGTGCGTGCGGCTGTGTGGTGTGTGTTTTTGGTGGGTGTGTTGTGTTGTGTGTGTGTGTGTGTGGGTGTGTTTGGTTTAAATTTTGGGGTTTGGCACGTGTGTTGTGTGTGTGTGTGTGTGGTGTGTGTGTGTGGGTTTTGGGGTTTTTAAAATTTGTGTGCGCACGTGCGTGCGTGCGTGGTGGTGCGTGCGTTTGTGTGTGGTGTGTGTGTGTGTGGTGTGTTGTGGGTGTTGTGTGTGTGTGTGTGTGTGTGTGTGAGAGAGAGAGAGAGAGAGAGAGAGAGAGGGAGAAAGGGGGAGAGAGAGAGAGAGGGGGGGAGAGAGAAAGAAGAGAGAGGGGAAAGAGAGAGAAGAGGAGAGAGGAGAGAGAAAAGAGAGAGAGGGTGTGCACGTGGATCGGACAAGGACTCAGACTCAGACCGTGTCACAAAAAACTTAGGGGTCTGGGGCCCAAAGCGAAACCATTATCAGTGTTTTGACAAATCAATGAATGTTTGAACCACAATTTAAATTTTCTGGCCGATTTAGAGCCTTGATGTCTTTCTGTAAAATGCAATCATTGAACATGTTGGCAAAAGTTTTGGGAGGTCGTCACTGCCACCTCGTTGTTGGTTGGTATTTGCATGTTTTTTGATCTGGGGTATTTTTGAGGGTTTTTCTAAATTCTTCTTGTTCTTGTTCTTGTTTTTGCTTTTCTTTCCCGCTTTTGCTCCTTTTCTGCTTTCTTCTGCTCCCCTTCTCCTCCTCCCGTCTGACCCCCTCCCCCTCTTCCTCCTCCTTCTTCTTTTTACCCTTTTTCTTCTTCTTTTCTTTTTTCCCTCTTTTCTCCCTCTCCTCTCCTTCTCTCTCTCTCTCTCTCTTCTCTCCCTTTTGTGTAGTGGGGGGGGTGTGTGTGTGTGTGTGTGTGTGTGTGTGTGTTTGGGTTGTGTGTGTGTGGTGTGTGTGTGGTGTGGTGTGTGTGCGAAGAGAGGAGAGAGAGAAGGGGAGAGAGAAAAGAAAAAGAGAGAAAAGAGAGAGAGAGAGAGAAAGAGAGAGAGAGTGAGAAGAGACTGGGGAAGGGAGAGGGGGAAAAGAGAGGGGAGAGAGAGAGAGAGGGGAGGGGGAGAGAGAGAGAGGAGAGAGAGAGAGAGAGAGGGGAGAGAGAGAGAGGAGAAGGAGAGAGAGGGGGAGAGAGGAGGAGAGAGAGAGATCGAGAGGCACCTTCAATTTTCCGATAAAGCCCTATGGAAAAGAGGTTTGATTTTTTGCCCTGCTATGAACTAGCATCACCGCACAACTAAAGGTTTCAAAATGGTTTCTCATTTTCCCAAAACTTTTCTTATCGTGAATCCAAAATTTATGGGAGGAGTTTTGGCTCCTGTTATAGAGTTGTGCACTTTGTCTGTCTTCGGTCTCTCGGGGCACACACACACACAACAAACCACCAACACACCACCACACAAACACTTTTTCTGACACACACACACCACCACAACACACACACACAAACACAAACACACACACACACCACAAATACGCACGCACGCACACACGCACACAAACACGCACCCCAAAACAGCAAAAAACACGCACGCACGCACGCAAGCAGCATGACTTTACACAAAAGCGGGACCTTTACACGCAGTACGCGCCCTCGCCGCTCGCGAGCGTGAGCACACAACCAGCGAAAGACAGAAGACAAACAGACACAAAAAAATACACACAGACACATAGCCAACCACAACACACTTTCTTTCTCTTCTCTTCTCTTCACACACACACAACTCAACAACACACGGACACACCAACACACACCCAACCCACACCAACAACAAACACACAAACCACCACCACCAACCCAACAACCAACACAACAACCACACCCACAAAACACCAAACACAAAACAACCACACACACACACCACCACACACACCACCAATCACACAAACACACACACACACACACACACACACCCCACACCAAAAACACCCCCCCCCACCCCCCACACACACGAACACACACAACCCCACCACCCCCCCCCCCACCAGGGTTCACATCCACACCAACTTTTATGAATTTTGCCCTTTGGGGACACTTTCTACACCGCCAGTTTGTTAAAATGGTTCTGTATGTTTCAAATCTTGCTGCTGGAATTTCGATAGTATTTATCCCCTCAACGCCCCCACCCCGCACCAGAAGTCATTTCATCAGACGGCAGAAGTTTGAGCTTTCCCGCGCAGAGGAATCCTGGTCCGTCAATTGATTGTCCCCTGATGGCCCCGATCCCGGGCGAAAGGCCTGGGAGGGGAAATACAAATATATCTCCTTTAAAAAGGGGATTGCGGGGTTTCCCTTATGCAGAGAGAAAGTTTTCATACTGAACTTTTTTTGTTTTAAATTTCTTTTTCCCAGTTCTCCATTTTTAAACCCCCCCTCCCCCCCCCTAAGTAAAAATTTTTTGCCAGACATTCGTTGTTGGCCTCCTTGTTTCCCCCCCCCACTATTTTTGTTGTTATGTATTTGTTGATTTATTAAAGTTTAAAAGGCTGTCCCAGTCTTGAAAAAAGATTTTTTGGTTTTTTTTTAGGGGAAAAAGTCACCCACTGTTTCTTTTTTATATAAAGAGTGAAGAAGCCCCCGTGGTGCATTCAATGTCAGTCCCCAAATGAAACTATTCTTTCGGTTTTGGGGGTTTTTGCATGATGTGAGAACAAACTTTTACAGCGTTCCATGAAAATTTGTTCAGAGATGTTCCACCTGGGCTTTTGAATTTTTCTTGAAGGAGTCAACATTTTTATGATCGAGTTTCATGTGGAAAAATTTTTTTTAAAAAAAATTTCGGGGGTTTTTTTGAAGAGTATTTTAAAGGTTGTGTGAAGGAAAGATTTGTGACTTGATTCAAACCCGGGGACGCCCCTTGGCCTCTTTTTCGGTCGGTTGGGGGGATATCAACATTACCCAACCTTACCGAAAAGTGCGTGTCTCCCCTTTTTGGGGGGGTTTCTCATACGACTTGACGTTGAGGTCCCCGCCGGTCTGTGGCCGTGGACAGGGAACCAAAAAGAGCGCGTGGGTGGAATGCCCCAAATCGGATGAAAAAGGCCACATTAATCTTTCTCTAGTTCGGACAATATTTTCAGCATTTTTTTCATAAATTTTCCAAAGTATCATTTATCTGCGATTTTATGGATTTTGTCCGACGGATCCGCACCCAAAAGCCTTCCTTCTTGGCTCATTGAAAAAATTTTACCCAATTTGTTTAAACAGTTTCAGCGTTCCCCCCCCCCCCCCCCCCCCCCCCCCCCCCCCCCCGCTTTCTTTCTAAAGTACTCCGTGTGAAAAGTAAATTTATTGGGGATAAAAAAGACAAACAAACACGACGTACGTAGTTTTTTTAACTTGCGGTTCGTCTGATAAGAAGGGTTATAGGAAAAAAGTGAAATGGATCGGTTTTATAATGAAAAAGGGGTTAAAAAAAAAAGGGGGGAAAAGAAGAAAGCAGGAAAAAAAAACTGAAAAAAAAAAAAGGTGAAAAAACGAAAAATAACGCTTTTGTTTAAAACCCTTTAATAAGGATTAATGCTCATTTTTTAGAATATACTCCAGGGAAACTTGTAATGTGTACGCCCCGTTCCCCCCCCCCTCCACCCCCCACCTATCTCCGGCCCGAAAGTCCGTGATATTCAAAGAAGAAGGAGGAGGAGGGGGAAAAGAAGAAGAAGAAGAAGAAGAAGAAGAAATAAGAAGAAGGGGGAAGGAGAGAAGAGAAGAAGAAGAAGAAGAAGAAGAGAAGAAGGAAGGGGAGGAGGAGGAAAAGGAGGAGGGAGGAGGGAAGAAGAAGAAGAGAAGAAGAAGAAGAAGAAGAAGAAGAAAAAAAGAAAAAAAGATGAGGAAGAGGGGAAATTTGGAGGAGGAGGAAGAGAAGAAAAGAAAAATTAATTAATTGATTAAATTGATTAAATAATTGATTGAATCTTTAATGGGTAAAGAATTAGGCACATTAAAGACCTTTTTACAATTCTGCCCATAATTAAAAAAACAGTGGAAGGTTAAAAGAATTAAACGCTAGAACATGAAACTATGGCTAATCAGTTTAATTCATAAAAACAACTAGCAACGTATTTTGAGAGAGAGAGTGAGAGAGAGAGAGAGAGAGGAGAGAGGAGAGAGAGAGAGAGAGAGAGGAGAGAGAGAGGGGGGGGGGGGGGCACACACACACTGTCACGGACGTAAATACTTTTGGTTTGGAAGATAATTCATTTCTTCCCAAACCTGATGTAAAGTGGAGTGTGGCCAGTGACATCTTCACTACATTGGGGGTGTTTTACCAGTTTGTTATTTGTGTCATCCTGGGTGCGCTGCGTCCGTGCATTTTGCTCCATCCTCCAATACTTATCTTTATTTTTTCTTTTAAGGCTTTCTTTTTTTATTTTACGTTTTCCCCGTGGTTCATCGCTGATGTCATGGACACAGCGAGCTGTTTTGTTACTGGTTGCCCCTCTTGTTTTGGCGAGTGGTGTGAGACTCGCTTACGAACTTTGGAGTCGGAGAGATCTCTATCTCTTGCCAGCTGGAGCCTTCCTGCTTGAATCCACTTCGACGTGGGGTTTCGTGGAACTGTCTTTCACCCTTCGGTGGGAAGGAAAAAAATTCCGCTTGTAACCTCTGGGATCCCTATCCCTGCCAGCTGGGAAAAAAGACCTAAGTCATTTCCCCGACCTGGAGTCCACTTCATTGGGGACCGTCACGGTTTTTCGGCTGCCATCCTTCATCGGATTGGGGAGCGGACCGTTTTTCCTTACCTCGCCCACCCCGCCATTTGGTACATATATGGTCTGTCTTAGACAGTGTCTTGGTTATTTTTTGGTTTTCTAACCTCTCAGTGATTGCGGTTTTTTTTTCTGCCTTAATATGCTGTTAGCTCTGACACACCTTTTCTGTGTGTACTGTTTTCCCAAAAAAGGGAACAGGTATGAAAATGGTATCGAGATATGCGTCTTGTTGTGGAAACGCATTAAACTTTAATTGTGTTTTCGGTCCTTAGGGGGGATCTCTCTCTCTCTCTATATATATATATATACAAACACACACAGAGAGAAGAAGAAGGAAGATGAAGAAGGAGGAGGAGGAGGAGGAGGTGGGAGGAGGGAATTGGAGAAGGAGGAGCAGAAGACAGGAGCAGAAGAAGAACAAACAAGAACAAGAAAACAAGAACAAGAAGAATTTAGAGAAACAGCCCTCCAAAAGAATATACCTCTCCTTTCTCTCCTCTGTGTAACAAAGACTGCAACAAAAAATACACGCGCGCTCACTCCACATACATTTACTGACACAGGCAGAGGACGACAGGCAGGCAGGGCGACAGACAGACAGACAGACCGACGACGACGACATTACAACACACGGATGCCACATGTGCAGTCACAGAGCGCATGCGCGCGCACGGCACGCGCACACACACACACACACACAACAAACACACCCACACGCACATACACAACATACACACACGCCACACATAATGCACGCACACTTAAATCCAACCACACCCTTCCACCAACACACCCCCCAAACACACACACAAGACTCACACCCACCACACGTTGCACGAAAGACCCAACACACCCACCCACCCACTCACCCACATACACATTACACACACACACGCACACACCACAGGACACACACACACACGCACACACACACACACACATCACACACACAAACCACACACTCACACACAACACACATCACACACCACACACACACACACACACACACAAAACACCAGTTGTGCAAATCCCTAAAAAAAAAAAAAAAATAAACCAACCCAGTGAAATGACAGAGTTCTATTGGAAGATAAATTGAAAAACGCCCTCCCCGTTTCCACCACACCAAGACTTGTTGGGTCAGGAATGCGGGCACAAGCGCCGTCATTTTTAGCCTCTGAATGGCACAGGCTCTAAATAGAACTTACTATTAGGAAGCAGGTACTGTGTTCGGTGTGGGCGGAGGGGGGAGGAGGGGGGTAGGAGGTGGGGGGGAGGGGGAGGGGCAGTGCCTGGGTGGATGGGGGTGGGGGGGGGGGGCGGCGTGGGAGGATGGGGTGGTTGTGTGCGTGCCGTGCGTTGCGGTGTGTGGTGTGTGTGTGTGTGTGTGTGTGTGTGTGTGCATAAATTTGTGTGCGCACGAGCGTGCGTTGCGTGCGTGTGTGTGTGTGTGTGTGTGTGTGTGTGTGTGTGTCAGTGTGTGTGTGTGTGTGTGGTTAATTTGATGTGCGCACGTGCGTGCGTGTTCGGTGTGTGTGTGTGTGTGTGTGTGTGTGTGTGTTGTGTGTGTGTGTGTGTGTGTGTGTGTGAGAGTGAGAGAGAGAGAGGGGAGAGAGAGAGAGAGAGAGGAGAGAGAGAGTGGAGAGAGAGAGAGTAAGAGAGAGAGAGAGAGAGAGGGGAGAAGAGAGAGTAGAGGAGAGAGGCGAGGAGCAGGAGGGGAATAGAGGAGAGGAGAAGAGAGACTGAGAGGCCCAGCAGAGGAGAAGTGGGGACGGATGGGAGGAGGGGAGGAGGGGAGAAAGGAGGAGAGGAGGAGGAGAGCAGAGACAGGAGACGGAGAAGGAAGGGAAGAGCGGCGGGAGAGAGAGAAGAGAGAAAAGAGAGAGAGAGAAGAGAGAGGCGTAGAGGACAGAGAGAGAGAGAGAGTCAGAGAGAGGAGAGACAGAGACAGAGACAGAGAGAGAGCGAGAGTGTCGCTCGTGAGACTCGGACTAGGACCCAGGATCAGACCGTGTCACAAGAACCTCTTTGGGTCTGTGGACACAGCGAAGTATTATTAGCTGTTGTGACAAATATAATGATGAATGTTTGAAACCACCAATTTGTTGGCCTGCTTGGAGAGCAATTTTTGTCTTTCTGTAATTCATGCATTCATTGAACATGTTGTGCGACTATTGATTGGTAGGTCGTCCACTGCCACCCCGTTAGTTTGGTGGCGCCATAGCACTGTTAGTTTTGATCAGTGTCACCGTATAAGACAGTGACAGGGATCTATGGATTTAATTAGATCCCCGTTTATATTCACCCCTTTCCCCCTCATTTACTGAGTATAAAGCCACACACCAAAAACACAACATAAGAAAATACGGTGCACAAACAGAAGGCTTTTATTTGCATTTCACACACGCACTCACCCACAGAATGGCAGATGAAACACAGACCTCTATATATTTATCCAACCCCACAGGCAAAAAAAAACCCAAACAACCCCAAAACAATCCATCTTAGTTACCAATACCCGTCCATCAACGCATGGCCCCTTCTGCATAGCCAGTGCACGCCATTTACTTGAACCGATACATTTAACGACCACTTCCCGCAGGGAGCGCCACAGATACACTCCTCAGCCCTCTAAAGGCCTTTACCAGGAGGCGGGACATGGGGGAAATTCACATCACTGGTATCCGGGATGAAATATCATGCAAGGTTGATACGTCATAAACCGAGATGCCCACGCAATGCTTTTCTTTTCAAAAACTGTATTCATTTATACTAATTTTTATGTGCGGTGCTAAAAACATCGGACACCAAAGCTTAAACCCCCAAATATTCAAACCAATTGTTCAGGTTACCCGCAACCTCAATGTCGTATTTTCAATACTTCATCCGAGTCCCTGGCGGGTACTTGAAAACGGGCAAAAAAAAAAAACTTCTTCCAATAATTAAAATAACAAAACCACTCACACACAAAAAAAAACAAACGGCTAATAAGGCGTTTCCTGATATGTGTTTATGGAAACGTAGGTCTGCTTGACGGCGCTCTCTCACTTATGCACGCCAAAACACAAAAACTTCACTGAAGCGCTTGATTCGGAAATAGGAGACGGAACGTTGTGACACGTCGAAAGAACGCGGTTCTCTCTCCTACAACGGGCCACATCCACACCGCGAGTCACCATTCCGCTGATGGAATACTGCGGTGGCGCCTCAAGTACGCTTGCCACCCTGATAAGAAGTAAGAGGAACATGCCACACCCTCGGACTGTGAAGGGAGATGACGTCCCGTCGGAAAGCACTCCTGCCGGCTCCGGGTGCGTCCCCACCGGCAGAGATGTGGGCAGGGATGACCAGTAGGGATGGCGGTGCCATTACTCCCACCACCTGAGACGGCCGACCCTCACGGATTTGCCGTGTAGAGGGGAAGGTACATAAAACTTCGCCGGAAACCTGTGCAAAAAGGAAATGTCTTTTACCACAGAAGAATACAGGTTATACTTATTGTTGGCTTCACTATAAGTAAAATGGTTCTCTGTGTTTACATGTCACCAACCAAAGTGCGACAGCAATTGGAATTTTAAATCATGATTATCACCTGCCCACCTTGGACATCATAGATTCGCTCACACATAAATGTTCCATTTCACATTTAAACCATTTTCATTGACTCTCCACTTCCACCAACAGTCACGAACATAATTATAACCGTTCCTTCAAAAAGTGATTATACCTGTATGAGATACATACCCACGAACTTTCATTCCATTGGGTCCTAAGACAATGACTTTAATGAGGATTTTTAATCTTATTCACTTCAAAACAACTAACAATCGTCCGATTAGTGACCCCAGTGATCGGTCACAATTCAGGATCTCAACTTAGTAACATGCTTGATAGAATCAAAATCATTTCAGCATTAAACCAAATTAATTGAATTCGTACAGTTATCCAAATTTCTTAGCAGCACAGATCATAATCCTACCAATTGTCATCGAAATTATCAATGCGATGAGGCAATCTCCAATTAACATTAATCTCGTCAGGATTTCCGATACGCTTGCTATACATTGTCTTACTGACACTCCACAATGCTGCGGAAAATCATCTTTGAATACTGACGCACACAGTCGACTATAAACAACCACCATACTTACTTCTATACATCAATGTAGGCTTATGAGGCACAATTCCAAATATTCTATACCTTTTATTATTATCATCTGCTGTTTTTTTCCTTTATGTTCAATCGTAAGTTATCCTGTACAAGTAATCTATCTACTACTACTACCGTATTTAACACATCATAAATTCACCTGCAAATCTTTAATAATTAAAAAAGAAAACCAATTTTATAATAAATATGATCCTTAATTTCCTTTCCGCCCATCCACCCTGGTTTAGTTCCGAGCGCAGAACCACCACAAGTGAACTTCTACTAAGAAAAAAATATAACCTGTCTATCCGAGCGTACCACCAACCCGTCACCTATCGATAAACCTCACACACCGCCCAGACACATCACAAGCAGTCTGCACCTCCGTACCTGGCCTGCACCGCGTGACAGTCCTCTTATATTAAAAAGTTCTCGTCCTCCGATACCAACGTACTCAGACAAGTACCAATCTTTATCAAAACTTGAAACCGGACCATTGTCTGTACACCAGCGACCACTTCGAAGTACAACATATTTGTCTTAGCACATCAATACGCTGTTACCCATCCACTTATCTTATATCAGTGTGAACTGGAACGCACAGTATTCATTCCCATATGTTTACGGTTTTTTCCGACTTAAGTTCATGTTATATTTTTCTTCTCTATCAACCTTAAATGCACCAGTAAATTTCCTCCTCTTAGTCCACAATTCACATATGAATGAATCTTTGCGATTAAAAATCAAATTAACAGGGAATCCTCCAGTTCGGGAACCGAATACAAAAGTTGATGAAAACCATGATATCTACAATCAACCAACTACACAGCCTACAGACTTTCCATTTCTTTACACGCTCACTTGGACTAAAACAGGATCCGAGACACATAGGACGGACCCTCAAGCGCCGGGACATGCCAGACAGCCAACGCCTGGTACGTGACAGCACCCGTTCGCTGAAACACCATACACCGACAGTCAAGACGCGGACGACAACACTGGACTACACCCTCAGTCGCCGGGTCACGCCAGCAGCCAACGGCCTGGTTCGTGCAGACCAGTCGCTGAACCCGAAAACACGACCGTCTTCTCTGATGTAGCTCAAACATTCAAAAGTCGGTCCGAGGGCATACCAAGGACTCCTGCCCCACCGGCAGAAATCATACATGAGCTCGAGGCCACACCCAACCTTCCGCGGATACGCCTCAGTTCGTACTACACTTGCGATACACCTGACACTCAGTTCACCTCGGGAAACTCACAAGACAGCACTCACATTCACGAATTCCCATCACATCGTAAGAAACTCCAGTTTCACGAGCGTTAGTTTACACACGTAACCCTCACTATTCCGAACGTGCTTGACACTCTCTCCTCCCCCTCAAGAGGTAACAGTATAGCAAATTCACGGCAGGAATTCACGCCAACTTCCGCGGTCACTGCCACCTGGCACTAGAGGGCCACACTCCACATTTGTCACTCTGAGGCGACCTGGTGGTCAGTCTTCGTGCGTGACTATATGGGATATCTTTTGAGGGCTGTTTCTTAAACTCGTCTTGTTCTTGTTGTGCTTCTTATTCTCCTTCTTCTGCTCCTTTCTTCTGCTCCTCCTCCTTTCTTCATCCTCCTTCTCCTCCTCGTCATGGCCCCTCCTCCTCCTCTTCCTCGTACCTCTTCCTCCTTCTTCTTCTTTCTTCTACTCCTTCTTCTTCTTCTACTCTCCTTCTTCTTCTTCTATGTCTCTCTCTCTTTCCTGTCTCTCTCCTCTCTCTCTCTCTCTCTCTCTCTCATCTCTCTCTCTCTCTCTCCCTCGGTGTTGTGTGTGTGTGTGTGTGTGTGTGTGTGTGTGTGAGTGTGTTTGGGTGTGTGTGTGTGTGTGTGTGAGAGGAGAGAGAGAGAGTAGAGGAGGAGAGCGACGGAGTGGAAGGGAGAGAGCGGAGAGAAAGAGAGAGAGAAAGAGAGGAGAGTGAGAGAGAGAGGTGAGAGAGAGGTGAGAAAGAGAGAGAGAGACGTGAGAGGGAGAGAGAGAGAGAGAGAGAGAGAGGAGAGAGCAGAGAGGGAGAGAGAGGAGACAGACGAGAGAGAGAGAGAGAGAGAGAGGAGAGAGAGAGGAGAGTGAGAGAGAGAGAGAGAGAGGAGGAGGAGAGAAAGAGAGGAGGGAAGGGGAGGGAGAGAAGGATGAGAGGATGGTGGAAGACGTAGAGGGCGAGGAGGGAGGAGAGAGAGAGGGATGAGAGGAGGAGGAGAGGAGAGAGACAGAGAGCATCTTTCAATTTTCCGATAAAGCCTACTGGAAAAATGAAAGGTTTGATGCGGTTGCACTGCCTTATGAACTCAGCATCACCGCAAACTACTATTTTTAATATGGTTTCATATTTTCCCAATTCCTTTCTTCATCGTGGCCCTTCCCGCACCCCCACCATTTATGGGAGTGAGTTTCGTGCTCTCTGTTAGAGGGAGTTCGTGCACTCGGTCTTCGGTTTCTGTCTGTACACACACACACATCACACACACACACACACACACAACACCACACACACACAACACACATACACACTTCACACACACACAACACACAACACACAACACACACACACACACACACAAGACACGTACAGCACGCACGCAAGCACACCAAACAAAAACACGCACGCACGCCACACGCACGCACTCGCACATACACACACAAGCGCGGACTCACACACCGCACGTACGCGCCTCGCCACGCTCGCGAGCGTGGAGCTCACGGACACTGGACAGACAGACAGACAGTACAGACAGACAGCAGACAGACACACACACACACACACACACAACACTACACACACACACACAACACACTCACACACACAATCACACACACACTCTTTCTCTCTCTCTCTCCCTCCACACACACCACACACACACACACACACACACACAACAACTCACACACACACACCACACACACTTCTTTCTCTCTCTCCTCACTCCACTCACACACACACACACACACATCACCACACACACCCACACACACACACACAACTCACACACACAACACAAACACTTTCCTCTCAACACTCCACACCACCACACACACACACACACACACACACACACACACACACGTTCCACATCCTCCCCCAACCCTAACACAACCAAACCACCACCACACACCGGTCCACATCCAGGACCAACATTTTATGAATTTGTCCTTGGGTCACATTTCGTCATCGCGGAATTTCGGTAAAAGCGGTTCTGTCCATTTTGCGAAATTTGCTGCATGGACTTTCGATCAGCTATTTCATCCTCTCAACGCCCACCAGCCCGCACCAGAAGTCTTTATCCCGAACGATTCACCGCCCTAGTTTGGAGACATTCGCGCAGAGCGAATCCTGGCTATTCCGTCAATTCGCCCTCTCACATCGCTCAACGGATTCCACCCCATCAAGGTGTTGGATTCTGACTGAGTCTATCTTTCTACAACGTTCGGCGTTATTCGATTCTTTAGGTTAGCGTCATCTTGCTGAACGGATCTTTGATCTGCCCCCCCCCTTTCTTTGATCCCAGATCGCTCACTGGACGGATCACCGCCTCTCAAAAATTAATAGATTTTATTTTCGGGCACATTCATTCTTTCAATCAAGTTTTGTTGAAATCAGAACGGTGTCTTTTTCATAAATCGTGCAATGATTTACATTCGGTCTGCCCACAGTTATTTTATCATCGGTGCTACAAATCGTCTGATCGGCTGCATGATACCATTTGCGCGACGGATCTGCACCAAAAAATTACCGAAATTCTTCTTATTATGGTTATATACTGCTAATACTTTAATAGCGCCTATTCTCACGGCTAGAGGAAAGCTCTAGGCTTTACAATCTCACACTCGTCACCACCTACCGGGCAGCCTACTGGGTAGTGCCGATGCAAGCGCTGCATGCCTGTGCGATTTTTCAGTCGTTTTCCCGTCGTCATCCAGTCAATATCATTCAATATCGTATCACTCTTTTTCCTTACTTCCTTCATGCTTTCATTTTTACGCAGGGTGCATGCTCTGGACGTGCCGCATTCTATCATTATTTACACCAAATTCGTTAGAAACTGGGTCAGCAGTTTTCGAGTATCTGCTGAGCGGATCTTTACTTTGAATCCGGGATGTACTAAACGAGATTCGCTTAAAAATTTCAATGACGTTCCAGCCAGCATGGCGAAGTGGTCAGCATCGTGAACTCCCGGAGGAGGTCGTGGGTTCAATTCTCATCACTGCCATATATTGGTGGGACTGTTCTGCTCTGACCTGCTCCCCATCCGCGTGGAATATGCCGTTGGGCCCACTGTTGGGGGAAATAGCCGGGAGCACACTGATTCAGCTTCATCCGCTTAATGATGCGTCTCTGAGAGTGTTGTTTAAACACCCTGCCGTCATGCCGCAGGTGTCTGTATTCTAGGGGGCCTGGTTGTCGCCAGGAGGATGTCATCTACCTAGCGTCTGCAGTACGACCCTGCCTTGGTGGTCTCAGCGTGCAGTACGACCAGCAATGGGTTAATCAGTGCAGTACGAACCTGCCATGGTGTTCTCAACGTGCAGTACGACCCTCAGTCTGCCATGGTTGTCTCAGCGTGAATTACGACCCTGCAATGGTGCTCTCCAACGATGCAGTACGACCCCTGGTGCCATGGTGTCCAACGTGCAGTACGACCCCTGCATGGTGTCTCAAAGTGCAGTACGACATGGGCTGCCATGGGTGTCTCAGCGTGCAGTACGACCCTGCCATGGTGGATCTCAGCGTAGCAGTAGACCCTGCCATGGTGTCTCAGCGTGCAGTACGACCTGCCATGGTGTCTCAGCGTGCAGTACGACCTTGGCTTGCCATGGTGTCTCAACGTGCAGTACGACACTGGTGCACATGGTGTCTCAGCGTGCTGTACGCCAGGTGCCATGGTGTCTCAAGGCAGTACGACCCTGCCATGGTGTCTCACGTGCAGTACGACCCTGGCTGCCTTGGTGTCTCAGCGTGCTGACCGACCCTGGTGCCTTGGTGTCTCAACGTGCGTACGACCCCTGCCATGGTGTAGTCTCTCCAGCGTGCAGTACGACCCCTGCCATAGGTGTCTCAGCGTGCAGCACCGACCCTCGCCTGGTGTCTCAAGCGTGCAGTACGACCCTGCCATGGTGGTCTCAACGTGCAGTACGACCCTGGCTGCCCATGGTGTCTTCAGCGGCTGTACGTCCCTGGCTGCCTTGGTTGTCTCAACGTGCTAGTACGACCCTGCCTTGGTGTCTCAGCGTGCAGAAAAATACGACCCTGCTCTTGGTGTCTCACGCGTTGCAGTACGACCCTGGCTGCCATGGTGTCTCAAGTGCAGACGACCCTGCCATGGTGTATCAACGTGCACGTACGACCTGGCTGCCATGGTGTCTCAGCGTGCGTACGACCATGGCTGGCATTGTGTCTCAAGGTGCAGTCGAACCCTGGCTGCCATGGTTGTCTCAAGGTGCAGTTCGACCCTGCCATGGTGTTCAGCGTGCTCGTACGACCCTGCCATGGTGTCTCAGCTGCAGTTCGACCCTGCCATGGGTCTCAGCGTGCAGTACGACCCTGCCATGGTGTCTCTGCGTGCAGTACGGACCTGCCATGGTGTCTCAGCGTGCAGTACGACCATGCCATGGTGTCTCAGCTGCAGTACGACCCTGCCTTGGTGTCTCAACGGGCAGTAACCGACCTGCCATGGTGTCTCAACGTGCAGTACGACCTGGCTGCCATGGTGTCTCAGCGTGCAATACGACCCTGCCTATTATGGTGTCTCAACGTGCAGTACGACCCTGCCATGGTGTCACAGACCAAAACTGAAATCCGTGGCATCGTCTTAAGCATCCTCATCCCATCGACCAACATTAAAAAGTCTCAAAATCTGTGGTCCTTCATGCCTTGCTCTCAGAATGACCTCGGTTTTGGCTTCTTTTTTTTTTCACGCCCTCACCTTTTGTTGAAGTTCTGTCGGGATCACCGGTTTGGGCAAATTCATAACGACTGTCATTGGATAGACATGGTGGAACCCTCGGGAGGTTACCAACTCACGGCGACTCCACGGCCAAGCTGTTACCATCTTCAGCTGGATGTTTAGCAGGTGGTGTCCTGCGTATGTTGGATCCACACAGGTATCATCAAACGCCACCGAAGTGTGTTCCATTTATCCACCTCAGGTGGTCGCAAAGAAGGAACGGTTCTATGCCGGCTGCACACCGGTCATTCATATTTTACTCATTTCGTACCTTTATATAAAGAGTGAAGAAGCTCCGTGGTGCATTCCAAGTCATGTACCACTCACAAATGAAACATATTCTTTTCGAGTGTTGGGACTTGCATGATGTGAGACACAAACATTTGACAGCAGACTCCATGAAAACCTTGTTCAGAGATGTCCCACCTGATGCGATCTTTGAATTTCTTGAAGGAGATCACAACATTTTTCATCGGATTGAGATTTCATAGTGGAAAGATTTTTTAAACAAAATTTCGGGTGTGTTTTTAGAAGATGTATTTTAAAGAGTTGTGTGAATGAATGATTTGTGACTTGACTTCAACGCGGTGACAGCCCTGATATGGCCCTTTGCGGTCGGTTGGGGTATATGCAACATTACCTTAACCTTACTCGGCGGCAGTGCAGTGTCTCCTCTGGTGGGTTGCCTCACGACGACTTGACGTTGCCTGCTCCCTGCCGGGGCTGTGGCCGTGGATAGGAAACCAAAATGAGCGGCGTGGGTGGAATGCACAAGTCTGGCATGCATGCAAGGACCACATCTAATCTTTCCTCTAAGCTTCGTGACAATATTTTCAGCAGTTTTTGCATTATCTTGCCAAACGTATCATTGATCTGCTATTTGATCCGGATTCGTCCGACGGATCCGCACCAGAATGTAATGCCTTCGTTCTTGGACTACATTGAAATTTTTCACCAACTTTCGTTGAAACCGTTTCAGAAGGCCCCCCCCCCCCCCCCCCCCCCCCCCCCCCCCCCCCCCCCCCCCCCCTTGCATTATCTTGCTAAAGATAGCTCACGCCTGTGAAGACGTAATTTGATTGGTGATAACAAAGACAACAAGCACAGACGTACTACGTTTTATGAACTTGCGTGTTCGTCTGATCATGAAGAATTATAGGAACAAGATGAATGGATCAGTTCCATAAGTGAAAAAAGGGTTTAAAAAAAAAAAAGGGAAAAGAAAGAAAGAAGAAAAAAAAATGGAAAAAAGAAAGGAGAGAAAAAAAGCTGAAAAAAGAAAAGAGTGAAAATGAACGAAAAATAAACGTCTTTTGTTTAAACTATGAATAAGGCATGTAATGCATCTATTTTCAAGAAATATACTCCAGGGACTACATGTAATTGTGTCCGCCCCGCCCCCCCCCCCCCCCCCCCTCCACCCCCACCTATCCCCGGCCCGAAAGTCCGTGATATTCAAAGGAGGAGGAGGAGGAGGAGGAGGAGAAGAAGAGAAGAAAAAGAAGAAGAAGAAGAAGAAGAAGAAGAAGAAGAAGAAGAAGAAGAAGAAGAAGAAGAAGAAGGAAGGGGAGGAGGAGGAGGAGGAGGAGAAGAAGAAGAAGAAGAAGAAGAAGAAGAAGAAAAAAGAAAAAAAAGATGAGGAAGAAGAGGAATAGGAGGAGGAGGAAGAGAAGAAGAAGAAGGAAAATTGATTAATTGATTGATTGATTAAATAATTGATTGAATCTTTAATGGGTAAAGAATTAGGCACATTAAAGACCTTTTTACAATTCTGCCCACTAATAAACAAACAGTGGAAGGTTAAAAGAAATTAAACGCTAGAACATGAAAACTATGGCTAATCAGTTATAATTTCATAACACAACTAGCAACGTTATTCTTTGAGAGAGAGTGAGAGAGGAGAGAGAGAGAGAGAGAGAGAGAGAGAGAGAGAGAGAGAGAGGAGGAGAGATGAGAGAGAGAGAGAGAGAGAGAGAGAGGGGGGGCACACACACACACGCAGCACGCACGCACACACACAGAGGCATGTTTGCAGAAATGTGTGCGGCGCGTTCACACACACAGACACAGACGCACACAGACACAGACAGACAGACAAAGAGACAAATAGACAAATAGACAGACAGACACAGACTCTCACAGACACACACACAGCACGCACGCACACAAGAAGAAGAAAAAGAAGAAGAAGGAGGAGGAGGAGGAGGAGGGAGGAGGGGGGGAGGGGGAAAAAAAGAAGAAAAGAAAAAGAAGAAAAGA
>JAFLJL010006043.1:0-28231 GCA_018398815.1 Conus ventricosus | reverse complement strand
TTATCAACGCCAGGCGTTGATGCTCTCCTGGCTTTCTTCGCATATAGCGGAGACGTGAAAGCTGCTCATGGCTCTTCGCTTTTTCGACTCATGCTGCTATATGCGGTGCGATACAAGCGCACCTGCTTCTTGGCGGCCACCATAGTGTCTAAAGAATCTCCTTCTTTGCCCTGCAGTGACCATCAGGTGAGTAGCGAAAGAGGAGTAGCGACAAAATGAGCATCGCAGCTTCATCGGGCCTTCAGGGCGCACCACAGGCTCCGGAGATTCCGCGTGGCAGCGGTCGTTGGCACAGGAAAGGGAACCATGATGGCGTTGGGTGGCGGTTTTGCACCGCAGCGGCGCAGATGACGATCGATGGGCACGGACGGTCAATGCCGCTGACAAAGCGGGGGCCTGAGCTCGCAGCCTGAGCTGACTGGAACGACCCGGGCATCGCGCAGCGCACCTCGCGCTAGATAGCAGTCGCAGATGCCACGGAGCGCCCCTTCGTCGTGGCTCTGCTCGAGATGGTGCGGCTCGTGTACCTTCCGCGCGCATCGGCGGAGGGCATGGTTGCTCTTTGTGCCTGACGCCCGACCACGCTTGCAGGCGCCGAAAGAACAGAAGTCCAAGGAAGCGAAGGCCTTAGCTGCTGCTAATAGCAGCAAGGGCAAGAAGAAGGTGCGGGGCCGCACACCCGCTGCACGCTCGTCCACCATGAGATTAGGCTCGCACGCTTGCTCACCTGGCATTGTGCTCGCAGAAATGGTCCAGGGCAAGATGAAGGACAAGGCAAACAACATGGTCCTGTTCGACCAGGTGCGTCACCTTCGCCGCGGGCGGTCGTGGACTGTTCAGCGCTGTCGCTAGCAACCGTCGCTAGCAACCCGAGAGCTCCATGTCTGGGCAACTAGCCCGCGAATCGCACCCGTCCTCTTGCATACCGAACGTAGAAACCTGTGTGCAGGCCACGTACGACAAGCTGAAGTCTGAGTGCCCAAGTATAAAAATGGTGACCACATCGATCCTGTCTGACCGCCTCAAGGTGCGCCCTCTGCACCTCCGCAGCACAGTCGGTCAGAAATGCGATTAACGGGATGTACTACGCCAGTCGTGTGCAACTCGGTGGTCATGGTGTTGGGCTGTGACACAGTCCACAGTCATTGACACAAGTGTCAATTGGCTTCTATTTAAACCACGTCTGCACATGGGCACAGTACAGTGCGCGCTGTGGAAAGGTTCAGCCAGCGAACAGCGCTGTAGTGACCAGCGCTCTTGCGGTGCGCTGGCGCAGCCGGGGCACGGTTGAGCTGCGCAGCACTCACTGTAATCTCACACGGTCGAGCTCCTGCCCGGAGCAAGCACGAGCACGGCATGCGGGGTCTTCGTCTGCGGCAGACCCATACGGCGGCAGTAGATTGAGATGCATCACTGCTGCAAGACTGTAGCTGGACGCCTCTGTGTATGCGCCTTGGCATGCAGCAGGCAAACAGTGTACCATGCGCATCTGATGCTGGACCACAGAGCTCAGCGACTGATGCCCGATGGGTGGTAGTATGGCATTGCGCTGCCGCAGTGCCCATGCTGCGCAGGGCCCAGTGCGCAATGCATGGCAGTTCCGGTTGGTACTCTTGAAAGGGCAGCTTCTGCTGGCAGCGGATCAGCTTAAGCTACCTTGAGATTGTCGACTGCTCTGGAAGCTGAGCGTGAGTTGACGTGGCTTGCATGCAGATCAACGGCTCGTTGGCTCGGGCGGCCATTAAGAGCTGTTGGAGGAGGCCTCATCAAGCCTGTAGCACACCACCGGCACAAGGCATCTACACTCGCAGCACGGCCGAGGCCTCGTGAATAGCGTCTTGAAGTTTCTGCTTTGCAGCCCGCCCCCGCTGGGCGGCGTGGTTGCAATCAGGGCAATCGGTAGTGACAGTGTGCGGTGAAAACGGCGTGGAACGGCAGTCACGTATGCGGTGCAAGATGTTTGAAGCTTTTCGTCGATGACGAGCGACAGCTCGAGGTCTGTTAGTTCCCTTTGCCGTGCTCATCTCAGCAGCACGTCCAGTGCCATTTCTCAAGGCACCGTTGCTTGAGTGCACACAGTGACCATGCTGACTGGCATCAGGGGCGCCTATGCTACGCATTCTGAGTTGCTTGCGCGCTGTGGCTATTGGGTCGCTGCGACTGCTGAAGCGAGCTCGCGCAATGGCGTCGTGATTGAAGTTGCCAAGCCAGCAGGCGGGAAATGTTTTGCTGTTTTCTGTGCGTTTGCTGCACGTTGTTGCTTTCTCATGCGCGGCGGCAATGCGAGCCTCGGTCGGGCGCTATACCTTCCGCATCCGTGCTTGACCACCAGTCAATGCAAACTTGGCAGTCTCCGAGCACAGCTCAACAACTCTGAGAATTCATATCTGTAGAATTCGCATTTGCGCTTGAGGCGTTTGCCGCCGGTGGACAGATTCGGTTCGTGTGGAGTGCACTGCATTCTGAGGTCAGGGACAGGTTGAACGATTGGTTGGGCCTCGCAACGGCAGCATGACTGCCAAGCGCAGTTGGCAAGACTTGAAGCAGGCGGGGAACGACCTGTTCAAGCAGGGCGAATGGCTCAAGTCTGCAGCCCAAGTACTCAGCAGCAATAAAAGGCTTCGACGGGTCGCAAGAGGAGTTGGCAGTGCTACATAGGTGCGTTCCAAAGGCAACGCTGCCGTTGTGTGCTTGTGGTGGTCAATGTCTGCGATGCAGATGTCGTGACCCTGAGCCGTTGCACCACCCACGGCATCGCAATGCATGGCGCATCAAGACATGGCTGACCACTTTGGACACCTCGTCTCGTCGTGCAGCAATCGCTGTGCTGCGCTGATCAAGGTGTCGAAGGTCAATCGGGCGCTCTCAGATGCGATAAGTGCATAGAGCTGCGGCCTGACCTGGGGACAAGGGCTACTTCCGGAAAGGCAGCGCGTTGGAGGCCATCTCAGATCTGCAAGGGGCACTTGAGGTATATCAGGAAGGGGCAAAGCGCTCACCTGAGAACCGGGAGATGTCCATGAAAGCAGCACGTTAGAGTCGCAGGTCAAGCAATCCCGAGCGAAGCAGAAAGCGTCTGAGAAGCTTGCGTCTGCAAGGTCAGGGGACGATGCGAGCACAGCTGGCAGCTAGTACGCAGGTCTTTGTGTGCATGGCGCCTTGCTCGTTGCAAGGCAGAATGCACAGACATGTCAAAGACCACGCTACCAGGAGTGTATGGTGTACGGTGGTCCGCAGTGCACAGCTTCAGCCTCCAAGATGAACAAGCAAACTGGTTGCATGCGAACTTCCCCGCGGTTGTCAATTAACTAGACCGCGGTTGTGCACACGAACCGACGGCGTGCATACGTTGGCTGCAGGCCGCTGCGTTGAGGAGCACAGGAGCGCACGGCCGTTCCACCACAAGGGATTTGGCACGTTTTTGTGTTCCTTGTTGACTGCTGAGCAGGTGCAGACGCGCAAGCTCCCGATTCGCCGCAATCGGCATCTATTCACCGCGTAAGCTCAATCGCGCCACGTGGTAACATCTACAAGAGCACACGAGCAGCGAGCTTTAGCGAATTCAGTTTATATTCGGCTCTTGGAACGCTGCAGGGTGTGCAAGTACCGCTGGCCAGCGTTTGATGGGAGCAGTGCGTGAGCTGACCTCTGACACGTGCTCCTAACCCATCAAGCTCCTCCACCCGGAGGTACTCCGAGTAATATAGCTCGTCCTCGTGACGGAGCTTGCAGCGGTACAGCACGGCTTCGCTGAGCCAGCGTTTCCAGTCCCAGCAGCTTCAGTGCCCTCGTTGTCCGAGAACAAGGCGTCCCATGCCATCTTGGCGTCCTGGCCACCTTGCCACAGATCGAAGGGCACCTGTAAATCAACAATATTTTGCGCTGCAGACGGCATATCGAACGTAGCCAGCAAGGGTGGCCATGGCGAAAGTGCCAACAAAGGCGTCCTGTGAACACGACCAAGCTGCAGGCATAACGCGAAACACGAGACAGCACAACGGCGCACTCTTAGTAGTCATGGCTGACCTAGGTGATATTGGCGGCATTCCGGAGTGCACAGACGAGTCCACGGGCTTGTGCGCCTGGCGATACAGCGAGAAAGGCGCTGTCGTGTACAGTGACTACGATGCCTGCTCCCGCACAGACATTCTACTGCCCGGCTTCAACCTACTGCCGGACTGGCTGCTCGCAAGTGCGCGCCTGCCATTCTCTTGGCAAAGATGTTGTCTCCTCTGTGTGCAGCACCACCATGCCAATTCGTTCTGTGTGTCTGATGGCTTTCACCTCATTTTTCGCTTTCACGAATTTTCGTGCCCACAGCGTTGTCTTGAGGACCACACACGACGACGCACGTGCTCCGACACATCGCCCAGAGTCACCTGAGCATGATAGCACCAGCTGAAATATGTCGCTCGAAGTGCTGGCCGCTACTCACGCACAAGTGAGCCTGCAAGAAGCATTTCATGCCTTATGCAGTCACCTACGCGCTGGCGCTCATCTGGATGTTTTTTTGGGATTGCGATCATATCAAATATTTTCAGGGCCCTAATTGAGGTTTCACATCAACAGAGCGCGAGGTTAGCGCAAAGACAGGAGGCAAACGTAACCGTGAGGGGTGTTGTAGGGAATGCTAGGGGTGCTCGCCACGGGGCGCCAAACCGCTAAAAAGGAATGTGCCCATAGTTTTTTTCGGTGTGACGTCAGCCTGAACTGCAGGGCTCGTGGGGCAACAAGCTTATGGCGACGTCGATCGAATCAAAAGGAGGGGACGGCGGGGTGAGTCTTTGGGGGGTGCAAGGGGGCCATGCTGCACCTTAGTTCTTTCAGGTGTATCCCACTGCCCGTTCAAGACTGTGTTCACTGATGCCCGCATGGCGCTCCGCCGCGCGACAAGATAAAGCGGCGCGGCATTCGAAGCAACCCGGATAGCGTGGCCTTTTCTTTGATGGTCGGTTTCCCAGTTTGCAGGGGGCCCAAACCCTGCCCCCTCGGGCCTGGGGCTCTTTGCTCGGAGACCCTCCTTCCCGTCATCAAAACCCCTCCCCACCCGGGGCCCAGCCTACCCCCGTTATTGGCCCCTAAAACGTCGGGGGTGGTGTCGGGGTTTTGCGTTCCCGCTGCGCGGCATCGCCAAGCCTTCTGCACACGCTTTTTCCCAGGCTGCACCTGCTTGTGATAGCGAAGTTTCAGGACACAGTTTCCTCAAGCGTGCATGTGGTTTTTTTGCGCCCCTGGGACACCTTTGCGGCTGACCGCCATCGTCCTGAACAGGTTTGGGCCCCCCTGCGCTCGCAACGAGGCAGCGCGCATTCAATTGCCGTCATCGTCTCTATCTGCACGTGGCGGTTCCCGGGCGAGTCCAAGAGATCAGGGGTTTTGGGGGTTTTCCCTTGGGCGGCTGCCGCTCGCTCTTGCGAACACTGGATGCCTGGTACAATTTTGGGAGCCGGCGAAGTCCGGGGGCGGGGGGCGTGGTGACGTGGCGTCCTGCCTTTTGGGGGGGGCCCCGCGTATTTTTTTGGATGCCCCCCCGGGAATGAAAAGCCCCACCCGGGGTTGGGACCCCGAGGAGAGAGAACGGAAAACGGCACACTCGCGCCCCCCTACCAGGCGGCCCGCTTCCCGCGCAGCACCCGCATGTTGCGTCGGGACGCCCCCCGGACTGCGAAGTGCACAACAAAAACGAATGCCCACCCATCGTTGATCACCCGTACCCGTGGGCTTACCTTTAAAAGTAAGCTACGCGTGCGAGCTCTGGCATGGAGTAAGTTTTGCAGGTGGTTGTTGGGGCAGGGGGGGAGGGAGGGCCGGGGTACCCTAGTATGGTGAAAAGGGGCACGGTATCCCGCTGCCGACCCCCGGGAATTCCATGGGCACGCGGCCTACGCTGTGGGAGGTGCGTGGGGAGCGACCCCTCTTGTCGCTTGTGGTTATGGGCCAGCAAACCCACAGCTCCATATGCTTGAACAAACATCAGGAGAAGCATAATCCCCTGCCAAAAAGTCTGAGTCCCCTGAAATGAATATTCTGAATACCGCGAGCGTGCAGAGTCCCCACAAGTCAGTGCCCCGGGGAAGTTAAAAAAGGGGCCCCCAATGTTGCATCCCCATCCAAAAACAAGCCGTGCGCTCCCCTTTTCCCCGACCCACAAAAGCAGCTTGCGCAGGCGCGGGGCCCTTTTTCCCAACCCCTTATCCGGATTCGATCGAGTGGGGTTTGGTAAAAGGGCGGCAGGCGGTAAGACGCAAGCAAGCCGAGGGTGAGGTTGGGCGCTGACGGAGACGGACGCGACGGGGTGTCGCGAGTGTCGTGGTGGCCGTTCGCTCCGTTTGACTCCCCCTATGAGTTTGGCCTTTGGCAATGGCATGGTTCTGTTTTGTCCATGTCGGCCACGCACCCCCGCTGGGGAGACGCAGCGCGTAAAACCCTTGGGGACTGTGTGGGCCGAGCGCGGTGCGTGGTATGTGGACTGCGGTGGCCCCCCACGCAGGTGTCATGTTCTAGGCCGCTTTCAAGGGGCAGACGACCCCAATGCACCCCAAGTCCCTTTTTAGTCACAATCAGGCCTTGACTTTACTTTCGCGAGCGAATTGGTGTTGGCAAGGGGGGATCAATGCAGAAGCCGGTGAAAACCCGTCCCTCCCCGTTCCTCGCTCCGTGAATCCCCGACTGCGTTGCCGGAATGATCTGCCCTCGGCCTGGGCAGGCTTTTCGGCCGACGATGAGTCGCCCCGCGGGAGCGGCGGCACAGCGCGCCAAGTCTGTCAAGCCGAAAAGATGAAAAAAGGTGATGTGGCGAGCAAAGGGTTTCCGGGTTTTTTTGGAAAGAAGCGATTTGCGGCTCCGTGTTTTGCCACGGCCGCTTGCTCGAAGGATTGTTTTGCAGCCAAGTTGCATCTGCTGTTCGCCGGGGGCGCCGCAGCTCAAAACAGGCCAGGGCTCGCGATCTGTTTTGTCTTATAATCTGATGCCACTCCGTGCTTGGGTGTACTTGCAAGTGACTTTTGCGCATCCCCCTACTCCCGCATCCTCACGCAATCAGGTCCCCGGAGGAAGGGTGAGGAGGCCCTGTGCGTTTCCCGCCCGTCGAGGCACCCCCAAGGCCGCCCAGCGACTTCGAGGCGACGGGGGCCTCGTCGTGTTGCAGTACATGCATCTGCGGTGATGAGGTGCCCGTGCTCGAAGACGTTTAAGTGGAGGGGGACGAGGGTTTTTAGTCGGCTGTTTGGCGCGGAGCCGGGGGGATTGGGGCTGCCGGTGACGGGGGCGCCCTTTTCTTTTCCTTTGGCGGCCCTGCTTTAATCTTTCGTTCATTCTTCCTGACGCAAAGAAAATCGACTTGGGGTGGTCGTGCTTGACACGAGGTGCTGTAGTCGCGACGATTCCCCCTGAATGGGGCTTCTTGGGGGCTCGGGTGTTGCGCATTACTTGGGTTTTTGATTGCGGATGTGATTTTTCAACTTTCTCGGGTGGCTCGGTGGCTCAGTGTGGGGCGTCTGCCAAAATTTTTTGACATCCAAGCTTGTGCCTGCGGTGATTTGTTTTCACCCTTGGGAGCTCCCCTGATGTGCCGTGGGTGCAAGGGTGCAATGGCCCGTGCGCACGCCAGAAAGCTGCGTCCACCCCAGTGAGCTGCAAAGCGTATTGAAAGGCCCCCTGCCCCCATATCTTCATACGTAGAGTGCGCTCCCCCTGCATGAGGACGCGTTACAATTGTTGATACAACGGGTGCGGGGTTTTGTTCAATTCGGCAGCCCCCGGTCGTCGCACCGAGAGGCCCACCGCGTACGCTGTACGTCTTGCGCAAAGCGGCGCTGGGGCCCCCAGGGCCACTCCCCGCGAGTGACACCCCCCGTTGTGGTCGCCCCTTCCATCAAAACCCACGCTGTCAAGGTTTCTAACAACTTTTTTCCCCGAAAACACTCTTTCCCTTCAGAAGCTGCCCAAAGCTCTAAATTTCCGGTTTGTGCAAGTGCATGCCTGCCAATGCGTTCGTCTAATAGCAAGAGTTCTTTTGTGCGCCAAACGTGCCCCGACCGCACGGCAGACCTGATATCGCACATGAAGACTCGATCCTTTTGAGGGCGGCGAATCAAAAAGGCTATTAGGTTGCCTCCCCAAGCGACCCCTCACCGATGTTTGTCGTCTTCCAAAGCCCATCCCCAGAGTAACTCGCGGGCGGCCGTATGGGGGCGCGACGGGGGAGCATGTGATGTGAAGATCGCGAGACGAAAAAACGTTGGCAAGGTGCTGCTCGACTTTTGGTCTGGGCGATCGTGCTCATTCAACGGCGGGGGAGGGGCGCCCGTGCACATTGGGTATTTTTACTTTCGAATGCCCGGCCTTGGACTGCGGGGGTGGTGGTTGCTGGAAGAGGTGCGGCGATTGCGACTGGTGGGCATGTCTCTGACTGACAACGTGCTGCGGCCCGGGTCCGCTCATGCTGAGCCTTTGGTTGGGGGATGCGGTGCCGTGTGACCCCTTTATGCCCCTTTTTTTTGTGACAGTGCCGCCCCGAAGGAAAAGCACTGTCGAGGATGATGGAGCGCCGGGCCGCCGCGCTCGCCGCCCCACCACCCTCGGCGGGGCGGGGGCAGTTTCCCTACGGCTGTCTGCCCCGGCCGGGGTCGCCGATTGGCGAGGGGGGCAGACCCGTCGCCCCGATATGCGCTGCACTACCTCTCCAACTGGAAGCTTTCTTTGCAGCGGTGCCGCCGCCTGGACTGGGGCGGTGGCCGTGTTCTTGTGTCACTGCATGTTCCTTTGGCTGACTTACGTGGTCCGCCCCCCCCATCTGTTGGTTTCGCAGTCGCCCCGAGCGACCAATTTACCGCGATCGTGTTTGTGGCGCGGGCACCACTGCCAGAACGTTTGCGTCGCGGCAGGGGGGGCGGTGCAGGCAGCTGACGCAGACGCCGCGATCGGGAAAAGTCCGGGGGGCCCAAATCGGGCAAAAGTCTTCCTGGGGTTTGGGCTGCCCTGGGGGGATTGCGGGCGATTCACGGCGTGCGTGACGAGAAGTACTGACGCCCGCCGGGCCCCTGTCGTTTCCCTGTGGTCTACACCGTGGTCCCGCCCCTTTTTTGGGACACTTTTTTTGTCTTTTTGGCGCTGTGAGTTCAAGGGGTGCCAGCACACAAGTCTTTTTATTTTTTTTCTGGTGGGTTTGGGCGCTGCGGCGCGCATGAAGCGTGAAGGATACAACAAGACAGTGGAAAACTCGTATGTCGCAGTCACCTGGGTTTGGGGCCCCGGTTGCGCAGATCTGCGGTCACCCTTTTCCGCGCTGTGTCACAACGACGCGCGGCGGGGAGCTCGGAGGCTCTGGTTCTGCGCTGGGGCATTGCGTCCCCACCTTCGCCTTTTGGATCATCACCTCTCCTGTCGGGGCCCTTTGGCAAAGGGTCACATTTGGGGGGACGCGAGGGGGTTGGGTGGGTTTGTGGGATGTGGGGAAATTGTGCGGCTGCAGATGCTAAGGTGCCCCAAAGTGATGCGTTGCGCGGCGCCCACTGCGCTCATCCGTAGCAAGAAGTGCGCGAGAACATGAGCTCAGCCTGATCGGGGGTGCCATGAAGTGCGTTACACAGACAAGGGCGCGAAAACGCAGGCAAAAACAAGAACACACGAACAATCGCAGAGCACTGCAGAGGACGCCACAATCCACGCTCTTTTCATCACTCACCCCTGCAGAGGGCACCACCGAGCCCTCCACAAAGGCCGTGCCCGCCGCTCGGGCCCATCACAGCCCGTTCCGCCCGCGTGTTGTAGCCGCAAAGCATCGCATTGATTGACCTTTAGGCACCAATTGATTACTTGCCGCTTGGAGAGCGGGCCACGACCCTGTACTTGCCCTGCCCCCCAAAGCATTCAGAGCTGCATGAACTCCTTGCATGCCTGCCATGTGTCTTTCCCCAGCCAGTGGCACCCAGTTTGACGTCTTCTCCCACTTTCCGTAGTGCTCCTTTTCGTTTGCGCCCCGGGACGCAACGCGCCATCCGTGTTGCGCGTCTTTCGTTACGAATTGCCACCTGGTCGATGATGACCCTTCCGCCGGCGCACGGGGTGGTGCTTTGCAGTAAGGTTAGGGCCACAAGTATGGGGATGTTGTTGCTCGCTGTCGCTTGGCTGCCGCGGATGTCTGTGGGGCCTTTGCGAACTGCAGCACCAAACAGCAAGGATCAGTCTGCTTAAGTTGAAACCCCCCAACCATCGTTCACCCCACCATGAAACGCCAGGGCATCTGTTTTCGCAGCCTGCATTGGGTCGCCCAGACGAGGAGCAGTGGGATAGCAGGGCGTCTCGACACTTACAACCTCTTGAGTCACGCGTTTGTCAGGGCTGTCGCAATGCTATGTGCAGTGCCGGCGGGGTAATTGTGTGTGGTCATGTCCCACAGTCTGGGCCCCCAGGAATAGCTTAGCTGGCAAGGGCGGCAACGCCGTGTTTCCAAGCTTCACCCATGGCTCAGCTGCCTCGCGTGTGCAAGGTTCGCTGTGGTGGCAGTCTAGCAGCTGCTCTGGGAAGGTCGCAGGGCCCGCGCTGGGAAGGTCGCGAAACACAAGGGGGGGTGGGGGGCAGGGGGCCGCGTCACATGCAAAGGGTTGGTTCGCGAAATGTGGTTTCGATCCACAGACCTATGGGTTTTTGGGCCCCTCACGCTTCCCCTGCGCCATTTCGCGTGAACGCTGTGTCGATGCACAATTCCCAGTTTTGTATATATATATATATTTTAATATATATTTTATATATGTATATTATAAGACTATAACATGGTTCGGCCTTGTGCACAGGCATGGCCCCCCATGCGACGAAAGTATTGCAAGGCCTATCCCAGATGCGAAAGACGCGACGCGAATTCGTAAGAAAGACATTTTCACCGCATAGCAACAGCTTTTGGGGGCTTTCACTGAGGAATTGCAGCTCGGAATTATCTCGCAGATGCACTGCGTGGCATCCTGGCAAGCCGCTAAGACCAGATGGGCTAGGTTCACGCCCATTCGACACCCATGGTGTTGTAAAGGAGTGTTCTGTCGTGGTGAAACCCCCGGGCTGAAGAGCGTCGCCAGCTGCGAGCAGCTGCGCACGTGGCGAGACGGGAAGTACAAAAGGATTTGCTGGGCGATCAACACTGCTATGCATGTGCACGCAGTGGGCTACGCGCTATGGACGTGCTGTCTACCAGTTTAAAACTCCTTGCGCACAGCACATTGCACTGCGCTGCACGTACGGAGCGTCCGGTTGTTCAGCTGCATGTATATACGCCAGCGCGGATGTCCCGCGCTGTTTCCTTCGATCGTGGCACCGCGCGGCCGTTCGCGCTGCCTGAGAGCCAGTGTCGGTTTCGAGTTGAAGGTTTCTGAGCGCGCATCGTACGTATCAAGATGCCGACCACGAAGCAGAAGGCCAAAGTGGCAAGCTCCTCCTCTGCGCGCAGCTGGACCGAAAGCGGCGTTCGCAAACTGCCGCTTTTCGTCTTGGTGAGCTCGCGCATGTGTAATGTTTACGCGGGAAAGGCAACACATCAAACGCGCTGCTGCATGCAGGCCCAAGCTGGAGTCGCGCACCAGTTCGGGAACACGTGGATGGCCCCGTTGATGGGAAAATGCCCAAGCATCCCGGGTTGTGTTGTCCGTTCTTGTGTTTGCACGAGCGTCGCTGCATCGCTCTTGCCATGATGCTGGCACGAGTCGGATGCACCTGTCGAGGTCCATCGCCCGAACATCGCCTAGGCCCACCATCCCCGCCCTAGCCCTGAACCAGTTGCCGTGCTTGTACCCTGATGTCACAGTCGCATGTGCCGCTGCCTGGGCAAATGCGCAACGTTTCGCGTAATCGTGCGTGCAGCAAAAGAGCACAAGCATGCTGCTGCCACACCAACGGGCAGCGCAAGCAAAGGCGCATGCCCGGCTTTCATCACTCTCCAGGAATATGCTGAATGCTGAGCAACGCGTTTGCCCTCCTTGCTTGACTTGCCCTATCCCCCAAACGTGCCACTCAAGGAGCCGCTTGTGCATATGCAGTTTTCTGTTCGCAATCTGCTGCGCTGCGTTGCGCCTCGTACAAGCAACCGAAATAGATCGGCGCTACATGGCGACATGAGCGCTACATCTGCTGCAACGGCGACTGGACATGTGCTGGAAAGATGGGGGGGGGGGGGGGAGGAGCAGAAATGCCCAGAGTGCTGCTGAGCATGGAGGTGAGCTTGCTTTTCAGCTTGCGCGCTTATCGTGTATATGCTTGCGCATGCGTTGTGTGTATGCGGCATCAGGCGGGCTCCTCGCATTGAGTGGCCTTGGTGTTCTGACAACGTGCATGCCACGTCCCGGTGCACTTGTCAGCAACCATGCAGTCTCCGCGCACACAACTCTCGATGCGGCCACACATGCGCTACACGTCTCCAAGGCATGGCCCCACGTGTGGATGCATGGCATGTGTGCTCACGGGCCCACGATGATTGACGAGCTGTCCTGACGCCGCACCTCGAGTGCAGGTTCTGCTGCTGCTTCTCGCAGTCCGTCTAAGCACGCGCTGATGCTCACAGGTACCCGGATGCGAATTCAGAACACGATAATGTGATTACTGAATTATTCAGTGCATGATCGCTCTCAAGCTCTCTCCTGCTGCTGCAACTTTGGCCCCTCGACTCATCTGACAACGCAGGCATCCGGACGATGCGGCGGAATGCATGATTGCGTCGCGGACGTCGCGCGCATCTCCGTGTGCGCATGCATGCCAAACTCAGGCGAGATACGAAATGAATGAGAAACCCTTCCTTCAAAGGCACTGCTCCCGGGCCGCCGCGCATGGGGCGCCGCCTTGGCCCTACTTCAGTGCTGCGCAGCGTGGTAGCAGACTCGATCTTCCACATTGTGTGTATACAAGCAATGTGAGGTCAATTGGGTCTTGTGCACGGCCGAGCCAATAATCGTACAGAGCTTCTTACACGTCCCGCCGCGTGCTGCGGAGGTGAACGATGTCAGGCGGAATGGCCTGGAAACGTTTTGCACCATGCGGATATGCCGGGATGGTGGGGGGGTGTGTTTTGTTCTGGGATGGCTTCGTTGGCCGCAATAAACGTTGCTCGCAGGTGCCACGCACCACCTCCTGTGAACCTCCTCGCTCGCTAATATGTGGCGGTTTCAAGGCGCCGCCGCCGCCGCAGCACATGGCAGTACGCCCCTTGCGCTGCGCATGCAGCAACACAAGCCTCCTCCGCGCAGGCCATGCACCACCCGGCGGCGGCCCTGCGCCGCCGCCGGGATTACCGAGTGTGTGAATCTCGCCTATGCGATGTTTCGTCTCGGTTCGGAATGTTGGCAGGGGGTTAGTGAGCAATGGACTGCTGGTGGGGACGGTAGACACTTTTGAGTTTGTTCTGTCGTTGATCTCAGCTCATCATCAGGGCTCGGCCACGTGCACACGGGGATGCGGCAGAGGTCGAGGAGGGAGCGGGGTGAGCGGGGGTGCTGCCACCACTAGTTCACTTGTGAGGGTGGGATAGCTGCCTGCGAAGCTTCACACCGTGGTCCCTTACAGAAAGAGTATATCAATCCCCATCTGAGAAGAACACAATGGCACACAACCCCTGATAGTCAAGTAGCAAGCAGACGAGCTACTCCACCGGGCTTCCCACTGAGCCCGTTGTTGCGAAAACAGGCCGCACCATCGGAGTGAATACACGCGCCATTGCGCCATTCGTCATGGTGTCTGCCGCGAAGCTCCAGCGTTGCCCTGTGCTTGTACATCTCCCATGGCTGAGATTGCCGTGGCAGGCTTCTACGCCAGCAGTGTCGGACAGTACTTCGTGGAGGGACTGGTGGTTCCCTCAGGGACGTGGGTGATGAGGAGTGCGTTTGATTGTTGCGGCCGGTCGTCGGTTTGCTCTATTTTTCTGTGTTCTTTGATGCGCCTCTGCGTTGTTTGCTTCTTTTTTTTTTTTTTTTTTTTTTTTTTTTTTTTTTTTTTTTTTTTTTTTTTTTTTTTCCCCTTTTTTACACCCTGTCTGTGTAACGCACTCGACCCATTGCCCCTGCATAATGTACAGCTCGCAAAGAAGCACGTTGAATGAAAGGCGCTTAGACTCGTGCTCATTGCTGGACAATGCAAAGTCCATCCAACTCCGAAAAGAACCGCAGGCGCCTCCTTGTCCAAGCGGCCGGCCCCCGACTTTGAGTACTCGCACGATACAATGGCACGAAGTTGTATTCCCGGTGCCCTGGCCGTATGGACTCAAAGGGGGTGCGCTTGGAACGCGTAGCTTTCGGGAAGGAGCACCGTCGACCTCGCTTGCCGCCTTGACGTGCGATGGCGCCCAGGCGTGGGTGACGACAACGTCCAAGCGAGAGGCGACGTTAGGCAGAGTAGGCCAAGACGTCGCCACGAGGAAAGCCCGCCGTGGCCGTGGACCCGGCGCTCTGCATACTGTTAACGTTTCGCACATGCCTGTTACGAATTTGATGTTTAAAACATCATTGATATACGAAGAAAGAACAACGAAACATTCAGAGACACGGATTGCAGGGCGTTGGCATAGTATCTGCCGGGCGTCTCTTATGACGCTTTTCTGCGTTCTGCTTTAAAAAGGGCACGCAATCTACTGTACGGTTACAGCCTTGTTCCGCATCGGGCGACGTTGCGGCAGGGGCGGGGTGTGCATAAACGACGTTCGTGCAGAAAGGCCAATGTGGGAGCTGCGGCCAGTAGTGAGGGGCAAAGGATCGTGGTTCGTGCGGGGGCGTTCGGTTTTTATTTAAATGATAATTAGACACGAGCTTCGGAAAAACCAGGCAAAGAAACAATATTGGTCCAAAGGACCTTCCACGACGACGGTCCTCACCCTCGTGACAATGTTGGGGTTGTGGTGTCAGGTGTGGCTTCGGTGCGTGTTACATTAGACAAAGGGGCACCAAACGTGCGGCAAACGTAACCACTGAGAGCTGAGCCAGAAAACACAGGATGGGTGATTGGGGCTGATACTAAGTGCGACTGTGCGGTGTTCAGATAGCCGGGCTTTCGCAGGACTGCGAGCTAGCGATTGGGGATACGCTCTGAAAGAAACACGATGCTACCTGGCCCAGTCGTTGCGTGCCCGGGGTATCGATTTTTGGTATGCCTTAAGCAGATTCAGTCCGTAGTGCATGCAAACGCCTATGCCCTGCGCTGTTGCTCCGACCCTGCACAAGTATACGCCCCAACACACCCAACGAAAAAATAATCAACTGGCCCCATTCTCTGTCTTGGGACCTCAGTCGCCTTGAACGGACGGAACAGGATCCGCACACGTCACAAACCACTCACGCGGCAATTCACATTTTGCCAGGCTGGACCTCCGGAACAAGTGCGGGTCCTTTGGCCTCGAAGCCTGTAAACGTGCCATCAGACTCTTCCAGCGGCGAAACGAGCTGTTCGCAGCCGGAACGTTGCGACGTTCCGAGGAGCCTCACGACTGTGCCTGCATCGTTCCATGGAGCCGGCCGCATTATCCGTGGCATCCGAAGGTGAGTAGGCACAGAGCGCAGGCAAAGCTGCAAGCTGCGCACGAAGTGCCGACTAGGACAGCACTCCTCAGCTGCGCGCGTGCGTCGCCAGCGGCTTCTTAGCCATGCATCCTGTGGATTCAGTGCAGAAGCGGTGGCCAGCAAGCGGCCGCGCGCATCAAGCTCTCAAACACCTCCCACGGGATCTCTGGCTCTTGAACTGACATGAGAGCTTCTCAACGAAGTGCAGGCTGCCTATGCATTGTTGCAGGCAAGCTTAGTGCGCGGTGCAGTGAGAGCAGCTGTGAGACATATCAGCAAACGCAAGAGTCATGCAGCGCACGGCCAGCTGAGGCAGATTGGGGAGCATAGCATCTACATCAATCTCTTCTGCTTGCCCCCGCACCACGTTTGCAACATCGACAAGAGGTCATGCTCAACCATCTCGACAAGTCAATGCTGCGGTCGCGCAGTTCAAGATGGGCTGCTCGGAACCAGCATTAGGGCGACAGGCGAGTGCAAGAGTCATGACAAGTGTCCCCGGACCCGCTGCGAGCACGGAATGACGCAAACATGCGCCACCTCCAACATGATGCGCCGTGGCAAAACGAAAAAACAGGACCCACAGGCAGCACCTTACAGAGCCGTTTACGCAACCGCGGCCAGCAGTACAGTATAGTCTATGTACGCGGTGCGAGCGCACCCGTGTTGCGAAGTCGCTCTAGGAACGTAGCAGCGGTTACTCGGGGGCGGATGGTAGGGCCGGCGGCCAGGTTGTCTGCGGTAACCGCTGGACGACCGACACCATCATGCTTTTTCCGCGCTTGGGGGCTCGTAGCAGAGACGGAAGTGCGCCCTGCGCCTGCGCAAAGTGCGTGGACAGTTGTGTGAGCCGTAGTAGGATGCAAAACGCTGATTGCACACAGGATAGCTAACACCCTGCGCGCAAGCTCCTATCGAGCCTCAAAACAGCGGCTCGGATGTATACTCGAACAGCACGCACAGAAGGAGAGCGGTGTACGGTGGCATAACCAAGGGAGCACACCGCCTAATTCGGAGGTGGCATGCCTGCATGGGCGGCGGCAGGTGCCTCTGCGCACCATGGGGGCCACTACCGAGCCGCCGCGCTCCCGCTGCCGGACGGTCCCGCTGGCGGTAAGATCCCAGGGACGAGGCCACGGCGCCTAAGGGAGACACGGCTGTTTACGTTGTGCCGGCGCGGGCGGCAGCCAGCGGCGGCTCGCTCGGGCCCGCCATATCGTAGTGCCTTTCCGATTCCGCGCGGTGGCGCACTTCCGCGCCGCGTGGCGGAGCGCCGCCACCGCGTCCAGCGCGCACGTTTGGCAGGCCGTTTGCTGTTGTCGCTGGCGGCCCCTGCAACGGCGGGCAGCTGAAGTGGGCGCCTCAGCGAGCAGTTGCTGCAGCACTCGCCGCAGCGCTGCAAGAGTCCCGACGGAGCCGGCCGCTGAGCACCACCGTCGGGGCCGCGCGCCGTGCTGCCTGTAGTCAGGCACAACGCTGTATGCAGGTACAGGGGGGGTACCAAATGCGGCGAGGGCAAGCCGGGCCGTCCACGCCTCCCGTCGGTGCTGCCGCGTCCATGCCGAGTTGGTGGAAGTTGGGCCGACCAGCGACCCACGGAGAGCACTGGCGACCGCTCCCGCAAACCTCACGCCTGGTGCGTACAAGTGTCCTCTTAACCAACCCAGGCCTCCGCGGCCAGGGACCCCGGTCGCCGCGACCAGCGTCCCCGAGCGCCGATGGGTACCTCGCTTGCGCGTCCGAGAGATGTTGTCGCTGTGCGCTCGCGGACAAGTGCGCAATTTTCATGATAGATTGCCCCGCATGGCGACGGTGGTTATGGTAAATCGTTACCTTCTACGGGATAGCTGCAATTGAGCTCGACTGCGATCCAGGTGGTCAGTGTGGCGCTGAGGATGGCCAGAGATGTGGACTGAGGACTGGTGCGGAATGCGCACAGCGGCATTGCCGTTGGAGGCAATGGCGATTGCTCTTGTCCGGCACCAGACTCGGTCTCGAGGCAGTCACCCTACAGAGAGCGCGATTGCGGGTCGAAAGGTATGATTTGTCCGCGGAGGTAGCCAGAGGGATCTACTCGCACGCACGGCATTGCTCTGCCAGCGCACGCAGCATGAGGCCGCGTGACGAGCACCATCGAAAATCGCCGTACTGATGCTCAGTGTCGTTGAGCCCGCGGAACTCGCTCATGATGGGAGGCGAAATCGCCGGTGAGGGATGTGCTGGTTGGCAGCATAGTCGAGACCGGTTTAGGGTGCTGCTATGGTCGGTCCCGGCCATGATATGCCTGCGTTTAAGATCCGCGACGGACTGGAAGCAGCCAGGCTTGCGCGTATAGCGAGCCGGCCGCCTAACGAGGCGCTGCATGACGTTCTTTCGAAGCGCCGCCAAAGCTTGTGCAGGCTTGCTGGAGAGCACCTGCAGATGGCTTGCTGCAGTGTGGACACCGCGCCTAGCGTCGAGATACGTCATCAACAAGCACCATAGGCACGGTGCTGCGGACAGGTCTCCGAAGCGCCGCAATCGTGCGACTGTTGGACTAAGTGGGAGCAGATGGGACAGTGAGCCTCCCGAATACAGCGCGCGCTCCGCGCGGAATTGACGGAGGTTGTCTCCTTCGCGAACGAGGCTTGGAGCGTGTTTATCTCGATGAGCCTTCGACTGCGACGAGGGCACCGGGAAGCATCGCATGACAACCTCCACTCGCAGCCCATATAGCCACCGGCTTCGCCACCACCACCATGACGATCGCCACCACCGCACATCTTCCTCCTCGGTCGGTATCGGGGAAGTAAATGTAGGAAAACACAAGCTCCGCGGTGGTGATGTGATGCTCCGCGTACCAGGACAACCGTACCCATAATGATGGCCTCGCGCATCGTGAGCTTGTACGAGCGCCAGAGGGGTTGACGGTGCACAGCAATGGCGACGAAATGAGCGGCGCGGGACGATGAGGATGAACGTGAGCTGTCGATGCTGCAGCTGTGCTGCTGTCGAAAGCGGAAAGCGGAACGCGACCCTAGTCCGGCTGCGCCGCCAGCCCGATAGCGTGATCTGCGCGCTCGCGTCGAGGCGGCGTATATGAAGAGGAACATCTCCGCGACGGTGGCTCAGCACGCGGTGGGGAGTTTTGTGCCGCTCATAACGGCGGGTCGACGCTGAGACTAGGGCTGGCCAGGTTGTAGTGGCTAATGGCGATGATGCGAGAAAAAGACGGCAATATGCCGGATAGACCGCAGCGCCATGGCCGGTGACGTAGGCCATGGCGGCCATGACAGTCATAAGAATGACCTCGCAGGTCGGTTAGTGGTGGTAGGGCACTGAAAAAAGTCCTGCACGGGTCGCCGGGTCTGTCAGCCCGCCGCCACACTGGGGCCTAGAGAGCAGCTCTAGCTTGAACGGCCTGCCATGCCCTCGCTTTCTGTGCATCATTGCATCTGGCACGCAAGACAGATGCACCCCCTACCGAAACATGGTCCAATGCTTCGAGCAGTGCAAAACCAAACGGGCTATTACGGCGCATGAAACGTTCAGGGCAGGAGGCGCACGTTCGTCAGAATCGCGGAGAGAGGAGGCCCCGCATGATGCCGGAGGGAGGAGTCGAGAAAGCAGACGAGAAATTACCCAAATCGCTACTTGGGCGCGATCGCTCCCACTCAGCGCTTGCATGTCAGCTGTCGTGCGCAAAGATAAGATTACGACCCGCCGTGATGTCGTTCATCAACGCCTCGCCGAAGAGGAGCGATGCAGCACAGGCTGCGAGGAAAGGGGACAGGTAGTGGAGTATGGCTGCGTTGTCATAGGGTGAAGACGTGCGCAGGCGCAGTGAGCGCTGGAGGAGCGTATGCGCTGGGCGCTGAGGCGGGGCGGCGGGGTGGCGGCGGGCGGGCGTACTGGCGTTTGCAAAGGTGCGCTTACTGCACGCTGCGACATGAGCGCAGGGCGGTGTCCGGTGGGTTGAGGTAAGCTGCGTGGTCCGTAGAGGAGCTGTATGGTTCAGGTACAGCGTAGGGGGGCTCCACCGTGAGGTACGGGGTTGGGAGAGGGGGGGTGAGGGTGGTGCGGAGGGCAGCGGGTCGGTTGGGTGGGAGTGTGCTCTGGAGCCTATTGCAAGTGCCGAGGACAGGATAGAGGAAGGCCGAGAGAACAATCGCTGCAGAGTTAGACTGGATTTCAGCTCACTTTTTAGGTGATTATGTGTGCGGGCTGTGGCAGTCTTGCAAGCACGTTTTAGCATTCGCATGCTGATTGCAAAGGCTGAAAACAGCAGAACACACAAGCGGCCGTGTGTAGAGCACAGGCATGGCACCGCACCCGGTCGCGCAGCACCGAAAACGCCCCCAGGATCGCAATGGGACGAGGATGTTTTGAAAAGGAGCATCTTCTTAACAGAAAAATCCAGCGTAAATGACGATTGGCGGGATATGAAAGTTGTTTAACACCTGCGTATCGAGATGCGGTTCGGTTTCCGAGGCACAGGACTCGTGACGTATCACGCTTGAAGACGTGTTGAGTGGCTTTTGCCAATGTGCATGCCATGGTTCATATAACTAGCTTGGTGCGGCACCACGATCGGGCGTTGACACATTGCCCGAGGGTGCCTCTTTGTTGGCAGTTGCTGCATGAACTCACATCGGTGCTTTTGAGTGGTCTTGACGCTAGCGAACAAAATAGGCGTGCATCCAAAACCCCAAACGGCAATACAGTCAGCTGCGAGGCTGGCGTGCGCTTTTACCATATGCTGCACACTGGACTGCAAAGACACTTCGAATTCGCTGACTCGCTTTCCAATGGCGTGCGCATCGTAGCACGTATGCAGATGAAGCAATTTGCTGGGGCAACGCCCGACTCGGGTCATCGTCCTCCAGCTGCTTGACACAGATGTGCTGGCAAGAACAAGTAGGTGGCCGTACAAGAATTTGGCCTCTGTACGATACGTGAATAAGTGGGGCCCTTAACATCAGTGGGAGGGCTGTTTTGAGATCATGTCGGGCTCGTTCTGAACACGTGACAAACGCTTCGAGCAGGAGAGGGAGCTGTCGAGGGGCGGCGGCCTCTTGGACAAGTAGCGGGGCCACAACCCGCAGCATCGAGCCGCCACGGCGCAGCTGTACATGATGCGCACGCGAGTGCGGCAGGCTGCACGCAACAGCCAACCTGTGCGGGGCACGGCACGATTCGGCTCGGCGCAGGACGGGGATATGAGCTTGCAACGCCGCCGCACGGGCGCGAACCAGAGGAGGTAGGAATTAACACGGGGGGGGGGCTCTATGCGCGTCCAAACTCCGCCGCATGACGAAAGGGTGAGATGACGAGCGCACTCCAATTAACTGCCGTTTTCGAGGGACAACGGTGGCGCTGCTAGGCAATCGTTGACCTGCAGACTATGCGCGCTGTGATCAACGCAATCGGCACAAGCTACGGCTTGTAACCACGGGCCCTGTTGCGTCAGCGGAGTGGAACAGGGCGGAGGCGGTGCGTGCGGAACGCGAGAACAGCACCTTGCTTGTCGAGCCGAGAGCGCACCTCTGTGACTGCGCAGCTATGCTGCAACGCAACCGCAGAACGCATGCCTAGGTTACAGTAATACCTTATTGTCGCTGAATCGATTTGTGCGGACACGTAGCCAAAGAGATTCCACCTCATTCCGAAAAGGGTCGACCGCGCCGGGCACATTACCTCACGTGGCCGCCACGTTGCTGTTGATGGGCTGGCCCTGCTGCCGGTAGTACAAATGAATCCCAGTATTGTGACGGACTCAGGAGAAGTCGAGGAGCAGCACGCCGTCCTGCGCATGACTGTTGTCGGTCCAGGCTTATGGGCCAGGCCCCCGCCGTGCCACGCCATGGTGCGCTCTGAAAGCATTTGCACTGCCAACATCCTGCAATATATTGCTGTACATAGTAGTAGGCTGCGAGGCTCCTACTTGCGCAACTATCTCCGTAGCAAGGCCGTGTGCGGCCCTGTGGCACCTCGTTCTCCGGCCAGCTTACTTCGCGCCAGCCTCGCCAACCTGGCGCCACAAGAGAGGAGCCGGCCCACTCTGCACAACACAATGTGCTCGCTTTGTAGAGCGGCGGGACGACGCGTGCAACTGCAGCTACCTGGGAGTTCGCGATACGGTGGCGGCTCGCAATGCGCACACAGGTCCTTCCGGTACGACACGAATCGTGCGGGTGAGCAGCCATGTTGATGCGTACACACGGGAGCCGGCGCTATGCTCGCTCCAACCACGCTCGACCTCGCTGAGGACCCTTCAAGGGCATGCATGCGCAAAACGGTCGAGCGACAAATTCAATCTGGCTCGCAGCGGCGACCAGCCAAGCACTGCAGCACGCCGAGCAATCAGAACATATGCTGATCCACAAGTCAGAGAATGCAGTTTGTTTTGTGTACGGAACCACAGTCGAAAGGTTACGTATGGCGCGTAGGGGCAAGTCGCGCAATCGGCATGCGACCGCCCAACGCGTGTCCGAACGCGCGCGGCCCTTTCCTCACAGCCGTCTGCGTGAGGCGCTGCGCTCTTCACACGTTGCACGCCGAGGCGCGCAGCTGGATATAGGCGGTTTTGGCTTTAGCAGGTGTGTCGCTTTGCAGGGTCGAGCCGCGCCCGCAACAGACCCGCGCCTCCGCAGAGCTTTGTGTGGGATGCCGTTTAAAGCGAGTCGCGCTCATCCGTTCCAGGCTGCACCCACCTGCTCGTCGTCCTTACGCAACAAAACACCTAGACGCTTTCTGATGCCGAAATATGTCAGTTTAAGCAGGTCTGAGTCAAACAGTGCGCGGTCCAGATCCGTGCTGCGGGGACGTTTCACGGCGGCAGGGGTGCGCTTGTCGCCATGGTCCATGTGCATCACGATTTGCTCGCCCATTCATGGGGCATGCATTCATTGGCTGCTTGAAGCCCTTGCTTGTTCACGATGCACACTAGTCGCAGCGCGCGCAGCCCGTTCAGTTTCGCGCGTTGTCCGCCGAAGTTCAAGTGCAGGAAGCCGTGCGGCTCCGTCGTCCGGCACGCAAGGTCTTCGAAGTTTGACGAGTTTTCAAGCGCGGTTCGCACGTATTCAGTTTTCGAATCCGACTTGTCACGATCGCCAGCGAGTATCTTGGTGGGGAACACGCGAGCACTGTCGTCATGACGTCCATGGATGGTTACGATCGATAGGGCAAACAGAAAAGGGCGGCACGCCGAAGGCATTAGGAATAGAAAATCGGAGCTCGCGCTAGGTGGGTATGCATGTTGACACGGAGGACGAGGTGGCGAACGGTGGCGCTCAGCGCGTGGCTGTGGTTTGGTTCATGAAGAGCACAGGGCGGACTTCCAGAGTTGTATACACCGCAGCTAGAGTCGCAGCATACGGACCTGTTGTACGCTGGGCAGCGGCCGTTACGCATGGTGATGTGAGCTTCCTCGGCGGCTGCTGACCTCTGCCCGACCTTGACGAGCAATGCCGACCGCCCCTGGTACTCACATACCTGTGCGTGGCATCTGGCCCGCGCCAGTTCCGGCTGCTGAACGGGGACCATGCGTGTTGTTCGCGCAAGCAGCATGAAGCGCTGTGCAAACCGCACCGGGCCCTACGACCCTGAGGCATCACGGGGCTGGCCACCGGTAGGGCGAGGCCTCGAGCACATCAACATGGACGCCAGTGACCCATCATCTGCGGTTGAGCTCCGCGCAGAGGAGAATAGGCAAATGCGTTGACGAAGGTTGCTTCAACGCAAACTTGTGGTGGCGGTGATGTGCAGAGACAGGCCGGTTAAGCTTGTCTGGCTTACACAGGTCATTGTCCCAATTGGTACCTGGCCGACAGCGCTCCCCACGTACCCGGCTCTAACACTCCGCGACGGGCCGTTCCGCGCCGGCGTGCGGAGGCGCTTGGAGCGCGGACCCGCACACGCAGTCCTGGGTCAGGCATATCCTGATTCTGTGGCGCTGACCATGCCGAGATGTCGGAACACCTTCTTGCTTGGAAAGTGCACCGCCTTTGCACTCGATGCGGCACACAGCAGTGCGGGTAATCATGGGGGACGCATGCAGGCTGGGCGGGGCATCGCCTCTCCATGAAAGCTGGCCCAGCGCACTGTCATTGCGTGGTCGCAGTGGGCGATGCAACCAGGCAATCCGAGGAGGGTGGCGTGAGTGACGCAGGGGAGACAGCCTAACTGTCGTGGACGGAACCCAGAACGTGTATGACGTTTGGTCTTCCCCCCCCCCAGTGGGCTGCGTGTTTGCATGGTTTCAGCGGCCAACAACAGATGGCGGCAGCGCCCTGCAGCGAGCGGCACAGAAGGTGGTCACCGCCTTTACAGCAAGTTGGGCCGGAGCCTCCTCGCATGAGTTTGTATTGACCATGGCAGTGGAGACACCTGATGGCTGTGAAAGGCGAATCATGCAGCGTTGGTGCCTCTGGGGCGAAGCAGGGAAGGAGCGCAGGGTCGCAGTATGTTCACAAAACAGCAGTTTTATCAAATTGTGCCTTTCCTGCGAATCAGCGTTGCCTAGTGTTCTAAACTTCGATTGGCGAACGAGTCAAGGCTTCTATGCCGTGCAGCAAGAAAAAGGCTTTCTATCCAGCGCGCCAGTGCGTTTCAGCAGAGGTGGGTGATGCGTTGGGCTTCCGTGATGTAGAGCATGATTGACGGTGGCATGCGGTTTCGTGGCGTGTCGTTTCTGAGCATCGTGCTTCGTTCTGTGTGTTCGGCTACCGCACCATTCGTAGAGATATACACATAGACATGGTGCAAGATCAGCCACGAAAACCAGCGGAAAGAACACTATAAGTACACAGGACCTTTCACGACCGACGTACCCTACCACCTCACTGACAGTTTGCCGCAGCCACTAAGCACGTTCACCGCTAGGCGAGTAGGAATACCGGGCGTTGCCCCTACACAACGCCACGCTCAGCTCAGCCAAGCTCCACGCACAAAACGCGGACTTTCGACGCACGCACACTGCTCGCACCACGCGATGTCCCCCACGTCCGAAAGGAAACCAGCGCAGCCGACCCCAGGCGCCCATATGTTCGGCTGCCAGCGGGACGAAGTGTAGCGCCGCCCTCACCGATCCGGTGGATTCCTCCGCTTGCGGGCCTGCGGCCGCCGCGGAGGCTCCCGTGCGCTCGTGTGCGTGGGGTGCGGGCTAATGCCAGGTGTCGCAGGCCTGGGTGCGGGGATGACTGCATCTAAAGCAGTGTCGAGCGAGCATCAGGCTTGGCACAAGGATGTCGCCGCGCGAAGGCCCGGACTCACGCTGTCGACGCCGCCGACATCGCGATACGCGGCCTCCGCGCAGGTGGGCGAGGCCAGCACGACGGAGTATCGCCTCCAGGCGAAGCCAGGTGGTTGTGGCGAAAGTCTCTCGACCAGCAGTGGGCGGTGACACCATGGCGTGGTCTGCCGAAGCCGGCCACGCCGATTGGACATGGGGGCGCGATGTCAGCGTGGGGGATTGGCCGCAGCGAGCCGGTGGCGCGCCGCCGACGACGAAATCCGGGAGAGGCGTGGCGAAGGGAGGCGGAGGGGCTGGACGTGGAGCGGAGCCATGCGGGAGGATGGGCGCTCGCGGCGATCGGATGCGCGCGGCATCCGGAGACGAAGTGTCGTGGTGAGGTCGCAGGCGGCCAGAAAGGGGCTCCGGCCACGATCCGCAACACGCGGCTCACGGCGCTTGCACGCCCGGCATGTGTGCATTGCACGAAAAAGGCGCCTGCGGAAAGGTCGCGCGGCAATGCGCCCCAGTGAGCGCGTCACCGACTCGTCGAAGACACGTGCCAGGTCGCCAGCAGCGCGGGCCGGGTGGTGCCCGCGAAGGGCTTGCACCGCTCCGGCCTGTCCCGCATCACAGCCTCCGCCTTGGATGCACCCGCAAGCAAAGCCGCGTCTGCCTCCACGGCCGAGGTGGTCCGGAGACCGAAGCCCCCGTGCCGCATGGCCAGCTCCAGCTGCGCGAGCTCTCGTGTGGCGGCGCTGCTGGCGCGGGCGCGGGCTCGTGCTCCCCCATCTGCAGCACTGTCGCAGCGGCGGTCCGGATGCGCAGCTCAACGCGCCGCGTCGCGCCCGCCAGGCGTTCCCACGGCACGGTACGCTGCAAGTGCGCCATCTTGCGCGACAGCGAGGATCGCAGCAGCAGGAACTTGGACTGGCGGCCGATGGGGAGCTCCTCCAGCCTATCCACCAGCCTGATGACGTCGTCCGCGCGCGCACCAACGACGCTCTCCACAAAGGCGGCCGTGCCGATGGGGGTGCCCACAAAGGGCGCTCCGGTGGGCGCGTGCTGGACATCCAGCTCGGCAGCGAGCGCCGCCACGGGGCCAGCCGGGCCACGCGCCAGGACGCACTTGTCCGGCCGGGCCCGCAAGCCGATGCTCGCCACGCCCCCAGCGCCAGCGAGACTCCGGAAGGCTTGGCGCAGAGCGGCCACACGGCCCACCATGCCGATGTCATCCGCGATGGCCACAACGGTGACATCCGCAGATGCCTGGGCACGCACGAGCGCGGCCTGCAGCGTGATCGCAAACAGAAGCGGCCCCATCGGATCGCCCTGGCGGACGCCCGTCTGGGACTGCACCGGCGCCGTGGCCTCTCGCGCTCCGACGACGTGGAGGTCGCTGGGGCCGCCATAAGCCCACTGGACAAAGGGCAGCAATTCTGGCGCTGCACTTGGACTGCGCCGAAGACAGCCCCGCGGCTCACGCTGTTGAAGGCGTTTTCCACGTCGACGAAGAGCGCTGCGGCCTCGGGGTCCGCCGAGAGCGCCGATTCCACAACGTGAAAGGCCGCCTCCACGCCGCCGGACACGCCGACACCGAGCTGCAAAGGCGCCAAACCGGCGCCGACGCCGGGGCACGCCGCGAGCGCGCACAGGGCGGCAAGACGGTACCACGCCTCCCCGATGGCGATCGGCCTGACTCCGCCCATGGGCTTCGCGAGACCGACCAACAACGAGTCGAGCAGCGAGCCATGGCGGGGCAACTCGCCGCTCAGGATGAGGTTGACTACGTCGAGAACCGCCGTGAACGCCTCCTCTGACGACTGCATGGCCGCGGTGAGGTGCTCGTAGGTCCATCCGGATGCGCCGCCGGATGTTCCCTTCTTAGCGACGAGCTTGCGCATGACGCGGTGAAGCAGCTCAGCGTCCACCTGCAGTGCCGGCGTTTCTGCCGCAAGCGCGGGCGCTGGCTCAGCTGCTGGGTGCTTAGCTTGTAGGGCAGCGAGCACGGCGGGGTCGGTGGAGTCCGCCAACTGCACGTCCGCAAGGGCGCGCGAGGCACGGGTAATGCTGCCGACCTCCAGACAGCGTTGCACGCGGATGGCTATCCGGTGCGTTTCGGTCAGCGACCGCCGGCGCTGGCGCGGTGCGCCGGCAGCTGCGGCGCCGTCCTCGTCGTCCTCGTCGTCGACCTCGTCATCCAGCGCGGCGCTGTCGTCCGCGCGGCGCAGGCGCGCCAAGATGCGGCGTGCGCGCCCGCGGGAGGAGACGTCGGCGAGGAAGCGATGAGGGAGCCCCGCCAACTCGTCCATGGCCGCCAAGATTTCCTCGTGGGCCCGGGGGCCCCGGGCCCGCGCGGCGGTATCTTTGAGGCGCAGGCACGTGCGTGTAACGCGCCGTGCCCACTCTCCGTGCGCTGAGGCCGGCACCGTTTGCGGCACGCGAGCGCGCCTGCGCCCGGACGGAGTAGGATGCAAGAGCGGCTGCGGGTTTGCCGCCGCTCTCCGGAGGCCGGCGCGGCTCCGCTGCCCCGGCCCCGTGCCTGAGGGCGGGCGCGAATGAGGCCGCTTACGCCGGCACTCGGTGGTGGAGGCGGATGTTCGGCTGGAGAGCCGCTGTGAGTCGGTCCCGGAGTGTCCGCCGCCCTTGCGCAGGGAGGGCTGGGGTGGGCCGGTGGGGACCGAGTGGCCGCCTGCGAAGGAGGCGCCATCGGGGGAACGACACAACGGGGATCAACCGGCACCTCATCTTCGCTGTCACAGGAGCCGCCTGCGTTTGCCGTTTGCGGCAACGGAGAGAGCGCTTCGGTGGGAGAGGCCATCGCGGCGGCATGATGTCCCGTAGGTATAGCTGCCGACGACAGTGCAGCAAGGTGACACGGCGACGGCTCCGCGACGCCGGGCGGCGAAGTGCAGGGCACGTCGGTATCGCAGTTGAGCGATGCGAAAGCGTTGACTGACAACTGCAGGGGGGCAGCTAGCTGGGGAGGCGAGCGGCCAGGGACGCGATCGGGCCGACAGGGCGGGTGGCGCGCCCGCCAGCCGTGCGTGTGTGCAATTGCGCGACGGATGCGCTTGCCTGTGCCCCGGCACGATCGAGCAAGCTACGCACGCGCCGTGGGGAGGTGCACTGGGTCGGAGCCCGGTGTCGCTTGCGGGCGGTGGCGGCTGCAGCGGGCAGTGTTGGCCGGTCTGGCGCCAACGGGCGGGTGGAGGTGCAGGACCATCTGCTCTGGCTGGCACCCGGCAACCCGCACTGGCATCTGGCAACCGCGCGCAGCGTCGAAGGCGTGTGTGCCCATTCCAAATGAGCGGGATAAGAGCGCCGTGGCTGCCGCCGCAGCCGCTTATCGCCGGTGGAGGCGGCGGCGGTGGCGGCGGAGGAGGCGGCGACGGAGGCGGAGGCGGCGGCGGAGGCGGAGGCGGCGGCGGAGGCGGCAGGCGGAGGCGGGGCGAGGAGGCGGAGGCGGCGCGGCGGAGGCGGCGGAGCGTGGCGAGGC